>JABMCL010002910.1:77500-80000 GCA_018857735.1 Alviniconcha marisindica | reverse complement strand
GTAGACTATTTTTTTCTTTTTTTCTTTTTTCTTTTTCTTAGAACGTTGCAATACGCCATCAAACGCTCACTCAACAGAGATAAAACAATCGGGGCCAAAAATGATTGCTTTCCACATGCATTTCTATCCTGACCTGTACTCAAAACTGACAGCTTCTGGTGTTCTATCCGTGACGTCAAAGACATTTTAGTGACGTCAAAATGAAGCGCGGAAGAAAAAGGAAAAAGAAAGAAAGAAAAAAAGTGCACAAAGTGGCAATCAGCTCGTAAAACAAGGGTTAGTTGTGGTGTCCAAAACGAGTCACCTTATAAAAATTGATGTAAAATCAACGGCACGTTCAATCACAAAACGTTTACTGCGGATCATATTCGTTTAACTGCTTCAAGCGCACCAGACGTTTAGCCAGGGAAGGAGAAGAGTTCCTTTAACGGATTATATTCGTTTAACTGCTCCAAGCACACGAGAGGTTTAGCCGGGGACGGAGAAGAGTTCCTTTAACGGATCAGGGAAGGAGAAGAGTTCCTTTAACGGATCATATTCGCTTAACTGCTCCAAGCGCACCAGACGTTTAACCAGGGAGGGGGAGAAGAGTTCCTTTAACGGATCATATTCGCTTAACTGCTCCAAGCGCACCAGACGTTTAGCCAGGAAAGGGGAGAAGAGTTCCTTTAACGGATTATATTCGTTTAACTGCTCCAAGCACACGAGAAGTTTAGCCGGGGACGGAGAAGAGTTCCTTTAACGGATCAGGGAAGGAGAAGAGTTCCTTTAACGCATCATATTCGCTTAACTGCTCCAAGCGCACCAGACGTTTAGCCAGGGAGGGGGAGAAGAGTTCCTTTAACGGATCATATTCGTTTAACTGCTCCAAGCACACGAGAAGTTTAGCCGGGGACGGAGAAGAGTTCCTTTAACGGATCATAAGTCACTTTATAAAATAGATACAAAATCAACGGCACGTTCAATCACAAAAGATGTCCTTTAACGGATCGTATTCGTTTAACTGATCCAAGCACACGAGAAAGTTTAGCCAGCGAAGGAGGAAATTTCCTTCAACGGATCATGTCCGTTTAACCAGCTCCAAGCACACGAGAAGTTCAGCCTGCGAAGTAAGTAAGTAAACATGGTACCATGAGGCTTATTAGGGACGGGGAGAATGGGGGTGGGGGTGGGGGGGTGGGGGGGGGGAGTGGTACGGAGGTGGGCAGGGGGGTGAGATTATATACCTATCGCAACACTGTCACCACCAGAATGATTCCTGCATTAAGAGGGGCCGCGATGAGAGCCATTTTAATGTTTCATTAATTGTGAGGGACAAAGTCACAAGAGAGTGTCCACAAACAACAACTTTTGAAGAGAAAGGAGAACCGAAGCGGATTCGGACCGAAGTCCCTCTGTGTTTACCAGCCAAACGCCTTACCGTTAGGCCAAACCGGCTCACTAAGTTCACCCTGCGAAGGAGAAGAGCTGCTTTAACGGGTCATAAGTCCCTTTATAAAATAGTTACAAAATCAACGACACGTTCAATCACAAAAGAGTTCCTTTAATGGATCACATCAAGTTCGTTTAACTTGCTCCAAGCACACGAGACGTTTGGCCGGGGAAGGAGAAGAGTTCCATTCAACGGATCATAATTGTTTTTTTATACGTTTAACCTGCTCGAAGCACACAAGAAGTTCAGGCCGCGAAATAAGTAAGTATGTAAGTAAGTAAACATGGTGCTTAACGTCCACAGAAACCACAAGGCTTATTAGGGACGGGGGGAAGGGGGTATGGAGGTGGGGGGAAGTGGGAGATTATATACCTATCGCTACACTGTCACCACCAGAATGACTCCTGCATTAAGATGGGCAGCGATGAGAGCCATTTTAATGTCTCATTAATTGAGAGGGATTAAGTCTCAAACAGGACAGTGTCCGCAGACCACAGCTTTTGAAGAGAAAGGAGAGCCGAAGCAGATTCGAACCGAGGTCCCTCTGTGCTTACCAGCCAAACGCTTTACCGCTAGGCCAAACCGGCTAGCTAAGTTCAGCCTGCGGAGGAGGAGAGTTGCTTTAACGGACCATAAGTCACTTTATAATATCCATATAAAATCAACGGCACATTCAAGCACAAAAGAGTTCCTTTAACGGACCATACCAAGTTCGCTTAACGCGCTCCAAGCACACGAGACGTTTAGCCGGGGAAGGAAAAGAGTTCCAGTCAACGGATCATATACGTTTAATATGCTCCAAGCACACGAGAAGTTCAGGCTGCGAAGTAAGTAAGTCAGTAAGTAAACATGGTGCTTAACATCCACAGAAACCACAAAGCTTATTAGGGACGGAGAGAAGGCGGGGGAGGGGGGGGGGGGGTATGGAGGTGGGGAAGAGGGAGATTGTATACTTATCGCTACACTGTCACCACCAGAATGACTCCTTCGTTAAGATGGGCAGCGATAAGAGTCATTTTAATGTTTCATTAATTGTGAGGGACAAAGTCACAAACAAGACGTGTCCGC
>JABMCL010002910.1:67500-70000 GCA_018857735.1 Alviniconcha marisindica | reverse complement strand
CTATGTATCGAGTCTGATATGTGAAGCTGTACTATGCTTGGAGCTCGTTTTTGTAGAACTTGGACAGTAATTTAAAAAATATATATATATTATTATTATTATAATTATTATTATATTATTATTATGGTTCCCCTCGCCGTTTCTGTCAGCATGGAGTCTTTTTGGAAAATGACCAAGTTCAGTACCGTGTGTGGCCACCACGTGCGTCCATCACGTCTTCTTCTTCTTCTTCTTCCTCCTCCTCCTCCTCCTCCTCCTCCTCATCCTCCTTCTTCTTCTTCTTCTTCTTCCTCCTCCTCCTCCTCCTCCTCCTTCTTCTTCTTCCTCCTCCTCTCTTTTCCTCCTCCTCCTCCTCCTCCTCCTCCTTCCTCCTCCTCCTCCTCCTCCTTCTTCTTCTTCTTCTTCTTCTTCTTCTTCTTCTTCCTTTGACCTCCTTCATGATATTGAAGATTATGTCACTGTTAGAGGTTGTGCAGAAGAAGAAGAAAAAAAGAAAAGAAAAAAACTCTTACAAACAAACATCGAGCTTTGAGTGTCCCACCGGCATTTCACGCCTCCGACTTGACATCTACGCTTCATGGCATCTACCCTTCGGCAAGGGCGTCGGCTTTTTCTCGTGCTAACAGCTTCGGACAGTGCCAGAACTTATCCTTCTCAGTCTGGGGATGGTGCCAGCAGCGACTGTTGCCGGCTGAAGTCTGTTCCGCAGGTGTGTGACAGTGATGTAACGATCCTGCCGCCTGGTCGTTACTCTGTGGGTGCCCACTGCTGCGGCGGGGCACGTTTCGAAACGGTTCCAATCGTCTGGTAGCGATGCAACCACAACCTAACAGTCTGTCGAGGCACCCCAAATTGTCTGGCTGTTGCAGACGCAGACGTTCCGCTTTCCAACACGTGCGCCAGCTGCTCGAAACCTCAGATTTTTGCCACGTGCGAAGTATCAACTTTCCAGACGCTTTCTTTTGAACAAATAACATTGTAACGCCATTTTTGTGATCGGCACGAAAAGATTATTAACTGCCAGCAAAGTCGATAACTTCATAACCTCAGACTTTAGATTCAGATTCAGATTCTTTATTCACCAAGTTTTACAACAAGGAAAGTGTCTCGAAAGCGGTAAGCATACAAACATAAGCAAACCACAGCGGGGATAGCTGAGTGGTTAGAGCGCCGGACTCGTGATTGAAAGGTCGCGGGTTCGAATCCCTGCAGGAGCGGCGGGAGAATTTTCTTCTCCAGGGTCGACTTTCTGTGCTGACTCTTATTTCGGTATCCGTTCCACCCCGTGTTACCGCAGTAGCACGTAAAAGATCCCGGTCATTCTGCCAAAAGTGCAGGTGGCAGGTTACAGCTAAACACGCATACACCTTACGTATGTGGCTTTGCATGAAGTGACATGGAGCATGGTTGTATGGTGTACTCAGGACATGCGCCGAGACGGCTGCAGTTTCATGTGGCACCAGCCATGCCAGCGCTGTAAGTACACCACTTCGATGGATATTTAACAACAACAAAAACAGCGCTATAAAGCTAGTCACTCATGTAGAACCACATGCGAGCGCAGTGAGTCTGCTCAAGAGAGCGGAGAATAGCGCTATATAAGCGATCATCAATCAATCAACCAACAAACACTGACATACACCAACGAGCATAATTAGAGGTATACACCCATCCGCACCACCAAAACAACACACACCAAAGATCAGTGAACTTTGACCCTGCACTAAGACAGGGCGTGGCAAAACCTACAGCTTGCCTTAACTATCGGAAATGCACCAATGTTAAATGACATCACAACTTTAAAAACTGGAAAGATAAAAAAAAATGGTAAGTTATTTTTGTGCTAAGTATACTGTCTTGTACCATTGAGCATCTTCTTCGATTATTAGATAATTCTCCTTTCCACAATAATGTTAAAGCGATGAAGATGATGATGATGCTGGTGGTGGTGGTGGTGTGGTGTTGGTGATGATGATGATGATGATGATGATGATGGTGGTGGTGGTGGTGGTGGTGGTGATGGTGATGATGATAATGAATCATGCGTTTCTGATTACAGTAGCGTTAGTGTTGATCGAGGCGATGTTGGTGAAAATACTGACGATTATGACGACATTGATGGAAATGACGACGATGGTGATAATGATAATGACGACGATGTTTATGACCCTGACGGTACCGGGTAGCAACCGAGAACCGAACTCAAACTTCGAACTGCACAGACCCAAGTCGCTTGATCACGGATTTCGAAAACCGCACGGGCACGTGCTCTGCTTACATCACAACGGTACTTGGACAGCCCGCGGACTTGGCTAAGGAGCTGTGTTCGTACGCAGGCGCTGATTGGCTGAAGCTCATCTGTCAGTCAGAGGGCGTCGAGAGGTCAATCCCGGCTAATACTGTGTGTGCATAAGCTTTGGTAGGACGGAGCAGATACAGCCATTTGGCAAAACTCAGATAGCAACATGTTGGTGGATTTTGAGATTTTCGTATTCTTTAA
>JABMCL010002910.1:57500-62500 GCA_018857735.1 Alviniconcha marisindica | reverse complement strand
TGTGTGTTTGTGAATATATGTGTGTGTGTTTTTGTGTTTGTGTGTGTGTGCGCGAGTTTCTCGCGTTTCCACATTCAGAGTGGGCCTGCTGGGGGCTAGGGGTGTGGGAGGGAGGGGGTGTTAAAAATGGCGGATGAATTATTTAACACGGGAGTAAAGGCACAGTCTACCACAGAGCGAGAGAGAGCAGGAGTCTGTGATCAAAGAAAACATGCGGCGCTCATCCAGCTTTCCAAAGCGTGTAAACCCAAACTGCCTGTATGGACAAACCCGCTGAAACCGCCCCATCAGCATCCCCCCCCCCCCCCCCCCCCCCCGCTGCCGCCGCCCCCTTCCCCTCCCCTCCCCGTCCCCCGCCCCGTCCCTCCAACCGACGTCATCTTTTCTGTCTCGACTACTTCCGTCAAATGTCATTGTCGCTTCCGTGGCATAAGTTTAAATGATGTACCGCCCCTTCATCCCCTCCCCCCCTTCTCTGTTCCCTCCCCGCTCCCCCCCCCCCCCCCCCCCCCACAGCTGTCTCCACCTTCGTCTAGGTCATATTTATAGACTCGCGTAGGCTGAATCGGAAATACGAAAACAGTCAGCCAAACGAAGCCAATATAGTTAAACAATCGGTTATACCAGAAATAGTTACCGGACAATCAAAGACAGTTTTTGCTCCCAAAACAATCACCGAACCCCAGGGAGCGGGAATAGCTCAGTGGTCAGAGCGCCGGATTTTCGTGATCGAAAGATCGCGGGTTCGAGTCCCCTGTAGGAGCGGTGGGAGAATCTTCTTCCCCAGAGTCAACATTTCTGTGCTGACTCTTATTTCGGTATCCGTTGCACCCCTGTGTTATCGCAGCAGCACGTAAGAGATCCTGGTCATTCTGCCAAAAGTGCACGTGGCTGGTTACAGCTAAACGCACATGCATCCTGCGTATAGCGCTTCGAATGAACTGACACTGTAAATGTGTGCATGGTTGTATGATGTAAACAACACGTGCGCTGAGATGGCAGCAGTTTCACGTGGCACCAGACATGTAACAATCGAATAGCGCTGTCAGTGCACCACCTATGTGGATATTTCAATTAAAAAAAACGCGCTATAAAAAAAAGGACACACTCATTCAGATTCACATGAAACATGAGCATAGAATAGTGCTATATAAATGCCAAAAATAATTTTAAAAATATAATATAGTTTTTATATATAAACAGATAGAGGAGAGGGAAGCGATAATATAGATAGATAGATAGATAGATAGATAGATAGATAGATAGATAGATAAATAGATAGACAGATATCCGAAAACGATCAACAAACTCACAATGCTGCTGTTGACCAATCTACAATCTATACGCCACAAACAACAAGCCAAATGAACAACAACATTCCCGGCTGGCATCTGACGGACTTCAACTGGCCGGATGGGGAAAGCGTAAGACATATATAAACCATCATCATCATCATCATTATCATCATCATCATTATTGATTTGGGAAAAGGCGTGTTCTTGCCTTTCGTGTTCGATTACCGATTCACCGTGTGATAAAAATCAGCAAAGGGAGTTAATTATCACTGGAAAGACGCCTACTGAACGCAACAACAAAGGTCCGAATCGGGCACAGTAACTCTCACCTTGCACGCGAGTAAATTACTACAAGGGACATAAATCCCACCAGAGGGAGCCTACATCCTAAAATTCAGCAAGCAAAGGGAGTTAATTATCGCTGGAAAGACGCCTATTCAACACAACATCAAAGGTCCGAATCGGGCACAGTAACTCTCACTGACCTTGCATGCGAGTAAATTACTACAAGGGACATTAACTCCACCAGAGGTACATCCTTAAAATCCGCAAACAAAGGAAGTTAATTCTTGCTCGAAAGACGTCTACTGAACACAGCAGCAATTACGTGAATTCCACCAAAGGTACATCCTAAAAAAAAAGGGAAACAACGCACGCACGCTTACAAACTCCAAGCACTGGTTTACGACATCCTTCCTTCAACCACTGCCGTATTTAGTTACGCCATAGGGTCCAGAAAACTGTCAGCTAACGAGCGGTTTTTCGTTGGTGCTCAAACAGTAGTAAGTTTGTTACAAACAACGCAAATAAAAAAAGGCGTGTCATTTATAGCCGCCAGCAAAGTTTACACCAGCACAAATAAAACCACAATCGTTTGAATCGAGACGGAACTCTCTTTTTTAACCGGGGTGGATGCGTCTCTTGTGCTTTGGCGCTAGGTTGCTTCTACAGTCATATTAGTACCGGAACCTTTCGGAGGGCGCTGACCGCGTCGCTGGACAGCTGCGCGGAGATAAAGAGTGCCCCTTCAGTGGCGTACGTAACTAAATCTGGCAGAGTTTGGAGGAAGGTGCCGGAAAGCGATGCTCGGAGTGTGGCACGCTTACTAACTTATTAACAAAACAAATTCAAAAAGGAAGAAAGACAGAAAGAAAGCGAGAAAGAAAGAAAGAAAAAGAATACAAGGCTAAGAATGTGCGTGCTTATAGTCAGCGAAAACAAAAAGGGACAAGGACAGAATGCAGAATGTCGCTCTCTGACAATGACTTTCGCTGAAGGCCGAGGAGCCCTTTGCCCTTTCTGGATGTGGGGAACTCAGACGCGCTAGAAAACAGAAGACAGGGAGGGGGTCCTTTCTGATATTTCAACTGGGACCACTCCATGGTCCCAGACGAACTCGCACAGCGGAGGAGAGGTGGGGAGGGGGGTGTAGGTGGGGGGGGGGGGGGGGGGGGGGGGGGGAGGGAAAGCACAGCATACGTACTAATTGAATTGTCAGTTGTTCGTAGCGTGGTAGCTTAGAACTACTGCACGAATCGTGATCTGATTTCATGGCCGCCGGCCCTCTGCTTAAGTACACACGCTTTGATTCGATTTCTGAGACTTTCAGAAAACCTCTGGAAGTAAAAGGGTAATGGTATTGGGCAGCGCAGACACAGAGAGTCAAGAATATGATACGAACTAACTACCAAACTGGACTGATGAACGATATAATTATACCAGTGTCAAAAATGTATGAATCCTCATTTCTCGAGTACATTTCCAGACTGCTCACAGGATTGGTAATTAGTTCATATTCTTGTCTCTCTCTGTGTCTACAAGGACAAATTATCGTTTTTCCTTTCTTCTCCGAATTTTCCCGACTTCTTTAAAAAAATATATATATATATAAAAAATAATAAAAAAATCCACCAAAGCAACAAACAAAGCTTTGCTACTACTATGGCAGAAGATAAATCAATCGAACTTCGCGCTAAGTTAGCAGCCGAAGTACACATCACTTTCTATACAAGCAAAGTTTGACGTTCTGCAGCATCATACCTCCAGAATGCCAAGGCGCTATTCACAGTTTCTATTTACGGAGACTTCCCATCCAGCCTCTGTTTCGATTGGCACGTGCTTGGTTGTGACAGAGAACTTGCGTAATGATCTGGAGGAACTGTCTAGATGATTCAGCAAGAGACAGGCAGGGGAGAGAGGGAGGGAGGGGGAAGGGAAGAAGAGAGAGGGGGTCATGGGGTGGTGGTGGTGGGGGGGGGGATCATGATGATGATGATATTTTGTTACACAAGAATAAAGGTTCAAGCACAAGATGGAGGAGAGAGAGAGGGAAGAAATGGGGGTGGGGGGTGGGGGAGTCATGGAGGGGGGGGGTCATGATGGTGATGATGTTACTTTGTTACTAGGTAGGTAGTGTTGCTTAATGTCCTCAGATGTCGGTTGACATATTAGGGACAAGCTGAGACCAATGCCGAAGCACGGTTCAATATAGCTTTACGTCCACGGAAGCCAGAAGACTCGTTCGTTAGGACGGACAGCCCAGGACGGCCACCTCGACTTTCACACAGCTCCTGAACTATGATATTTTGTTACACAAGGATAAAGACTTAAGTACAAGATGGAGGAGATGGGATGGAAGAGGAAGGAGGAGGATGATACTTTATTACACAAGGAAAAAAAGATTTAGGTACAAGACTAGGAGAGAAAAAAAGAGAGTGGAGAGAGGGGGTCTTGATACTTTATTACACAAGATAAAGATTTCAGTGCAAGACGGAGGAAAGAGAGGGGTGATGCTGACACTGTGTTACACAAGGATAACGATTTAAGTAAAATTGGAAGAGGAGGAAGGGGGAGACGGGGGAAAATGGTGATATGTGTTTTATACACAAGGAAAAAACGATTTCAGAAAAAAAGGACGGAGGAAAGGGAGAGTGGGATGATGATGATACTTTGTTACACAAGGATAAAGATCTAAGTACAAGACGGGGGAGAGGGGGGTTTTGATGAGGGTGATACTTTGTTACACAAGGATAAAGATCTAAGTACAAGACGGGGGAGAGGGGGGATTATGATGATGGTGATACTTTGTTACACAAGGATAAAGATCTAAGTACAAGACGGGGGAGAGGGGGGATTATGATGATGGTGATACTTTGTTACACAAGGATAAAGATCTAAGTACAAGACGGGGGAGAGGGGGATTATGATGATGGTGATACTTTGTTACACAAGGATAAAGATCTAAGTACAAGACGGGGGAGAGGGAGGATTATGATGATGGTGATACTTTGTTACACAAGGATAAAGATCTAAGTACAAGACGGGGGAGAGGGGGGATTATGATGATGGTGATACTTTGTTACACAAGGATAAAGATCTAAGTACAAGACGGGGGAGAGGGGGGATTATGATGATGGTGATACTTTGTTACACAAGGATAAAGATCTAAGTACAAGACGGGGGAGAGGGGGGATTATGATGATGGTGATACTTTATTACTCAAGATTAAGGACTTAAGTAAGGGCGGGGGGGGGGGGTCGATGATGGTAAGGGACAGAGAGCGAAAGAGGAAAAGAGAAAGATAACTGAAACTGGACTCTTTTTTTAAAACATTTTTTACAAAGATTGTAGCTTGGGTTCAGTCAAAACCTGTCTAACAACCAGTCCTTGTCTTCAAAATAGCTTCAACATTTATAACTGTTGCCT
>JABMCL010002910.1:42500-52500 GCA_018857735.1 Alviniconcha marisindica | reverse complement strand
TGACAGTTTTTCAAGACCTATGGCGTACTGACAGTTTTTTTAAGACCTATGGCGTACTGACAGTTTTTTTTAAGACCTATGGCGTAATCAACCATGGCAGTGGTTGGAGGAAGGATGTCGTAAACCATCGCTTGGAGTTCGCTTTCGCCGTCCTGTAGCCACGATGCGCCGTGCAGTGAGTCGAATGACTCCTGGCAGCCATGCAGTGATCGCTTTGAGAGAGATCGCCCGTCTGTCCTAGTAGCTGGCTACAGCTGTCCTTGGCGAACTCGATCCTCCCGCCGCTTTGGAGGAAGGGGGATTCCCGTGCGGGCGCTGTTGGCTTTTAAGGCATTCTGGAGAGCTTTGGCCAGGTCCGCCTTGATGTCTTTTTAACTGTGAAGGAAGGACATAGCTTCCACTTCCGCCGTTACTCTCTAATACCACTATGTCGTCTTCTTCGTTTTATAGTGTGTGTGTGTGTGTGTGTGTGTGTGTGTGTGTGTGTGTGCGTGCGTGCGTGCGTGCGTGCGTGCGTGCGTGCGTGCGTGTGCGTGCGTGCGTGCGTGCGTGCGTGCGTGCGTGCGTGCGTGCGTGCGTGCGTGGTGTGTGTGTGTGTGGTGGGTGCGTGTGTGTGTGTGTTTATTTTTCTATCTCTTGGTTGACAAATGCAAAGTGTTGCAGTGGATATGTTTATATAATTAGTAGTGTTACGTAGCTTCATTGGTATTTTAATTCTGTACACTTTTGTCGACCCTTCCCCCACCCCTCTCCTCTCTCTCTCTCTCTCTCTCTCTCTCTCTCTCTCTCTCTCTCTCTCTCTCTCCGCCCGCCCTCTCTCTCTCTGGCATTATGCTCAGCGGGCTCGCGTTAGGTTGATCGATTGTAAGTTAACGTCCACAGAGACCATAAATCATACGGTACATCAGGGACGGGAGAAGCAAAATCGTACAATGACAAGCCGGCAAAGCACATCTAGAATAATCTCTCGTGACCTCGTACAGATCAATGAAATATCAATTAAACTTCACAGCTAGGTGCGTTCCGTTTTAATTTGTTAATTCACCTGTGTTTATATCTACCTCCTGCTGGAAAACATGAAAACCACAAAAAAGAATAAAATTAATAAATGCATACTCTAAACAAAAGACAGGCATTTACATTTGCTTTGCTTTCAACAACATGAAAGCAAGGAATAGAAGACTTTCATATCAGCCCTAAAAAGTTAACATTTACCGTAATCTGAATAACGTTAAATACCCCATCCCTGTTCTTCAACGAAAATAATGAAATTAAAACTACACAGATAAACATCTGCATTTGCATTGTTTTCAATAATTTGAAATAAAAAATAGACGACTCCCATGTAAAATAAACCTTAAAATCATAATACTTGAATAGCGTTACCCCCCCCCCCCCCCCAACACACACACACACACACCACCACCACCACCACACATCACCACCAACACTACCGCCACCATCACCACCAACACTGCCATCATCACCACCACCAACACCACCGCCACCAACACACCGCCACCATCACCACCATCACCACCACACCAACACCACCGCCACCATCACCGCCACCACCGCCACCATCACCACCATCACCGCCACCATCACCGCCACCACCACCAACACCACCACCACGCCACCACCAACACCACCACCACCACGCCACTATCACCACCACCACCAAAACCACCACCATCACCACCACCACCAACACCACCACCACCATCACCACCACCAACACCACCACGATCATCATCATACCACCAACCCCCAACCCATATGAATGGAATAAAAAGTAAATAAAACCGTTCCGTATAAACGTCCGTCTCTATTTGCATTTACTTGTCCGTGAATAGCATGAAAACAAAGCCGCTGGACAAGCGTCCTTCAGTGAGACAGCGGTTTCTGTGTACACTTGGTCTCCATTCAACAGGGGACAACAGACTCCCTTATTGTTTGAATTCAGCCATTGATTTGCGTGGAGTCTAACGGTCTACTTTCTTTTGTGTTTGTTTGTTTGTTTGTTTGTTCACTCAAACACGCTGGCGCTGTCACGCCGTGTGCTTTCCATTTCCACAGAGGCGTTTTTACCGCGGTGATGTTAAAAGGCCGGGAGGGAGGAAGTATCCCCACCCCCCACCCCCCAAACACAAACACGCACGCACGCACGCACGCACGGACGTATGCATGCACGCACACGCGCGCGCGCGCACACACACAAAAACAAACAAAAAAACGCATGCACGCACGCGCACACGCACACACAACACACACACACAAACAGGCATGCACGCATGCGCGCGCGCGTACACACACGCACGCACGCACACACACACGCACGTACACGCACGCATGCACGCACGCACGCACGCATGCACACACGCACACAAAGACGCATCACGCACGCACGCACGCACGCAGCACACACACACACACACGCATGCACGCACCACACACCACACAACACAGCACACCACACACACACACACACACACACACACACACACACACACACACAACACACACACACACACACACACACACACACACACACACACCAGCCTTCCCCCTGTAAAATGACATACAACTCAAGACAGTGACTCGCACTCTGCCCTGACACGACCCAGGCAGCTGGCTGAAGGCTGCATTATAACCTCATCAAGTCTCCATTAATCATGACCTCACTGCCGGCCTGCATAGGGGCATCATTATAATGGACCGCAGCTTTTATTATACTTCTGTGAAGCAGGATTGGAACCCTGGGCAAGGCAGGTCGCCGGACCTTTCTCCGATTTTGTTGTTGTTGTTTTTGCTTATTCGTTTCTTTATGATTTTCATGCTTGCTTCTTCTTCTTCTATCTTTTTTTTCTTTCTCTGTACCTGGTGGGGGGGGGTAGTTTTGTTGTTGCTGTTTGCTTGTCTCCTTGTTTTTTGCTTTGTTTTTTGTTTTGCTTTTGTATATTTTTGTTTGTTGTTTCTTTTTGGTGGTTTGTTGTTGTTGTTTTTGTTTGTTTGTTGTTGTTTTTGGTGGTTTGTTGTTGTTGTTATTTTTGTTTGTTTGGGGGTCTTGTTGTTGGTGGTGGTTTTTGGTTGGTTGGTTGGTTGGTTGGTTGGGTTTTTGTTTTTTGTTGTTTTTGTTGTTGTTGTTGATGTTGTTGTTGTTGTTTGTTTGTTTGTTTTTCTTTTTTAATTTTAATTTTATTTATTTGTTGTACTGTTTGTAAACACTGAAGGGATTAGATGTCTCAGAACATGTTTTGTCCAAAATGGAATCGAGAATAGTTTGAAAATCTTAATCCGATTTCAATTTAGGGTCTGACTTTCGTTACTAACGCTTAGTGGGTCTAGCTGTCGAAAACGCCGTCAGTGAAGTGTCACACGACTAGCCCAACGGCTACTCGCCGTTTGTTTGATCTTGTTCCTCGGCCGGGAAGGGGGGAGGGGGGTGGGGGGTGGGGTGGAGAGGGGTGAAGCGTGAGCACGCAACGTTCGTACCCCGATATCAAAGAGAAGAGGATTCTCGCTACATTAAGGCTCTGAAAACCGCGAAGGTTATAATTATCAGGGCCAAGAGGAAGGAAGATGACGAATAAAGTAAAATAATTCATCCTCGTTTAAGTGCCAAATAGCACACCACAACCACCACCACCCTTTTCTCCTCGTTCCAACCCCCCCCCCCCCCCCCCACACACACACACCCTCCCCCACCCCGCCCACCTCCCTAAACCGTCAATGTCATATCAGTGCGAAGAAATAGAAGAAGAAGAAGAAGGAAGAAGACAAAGTAAAATAATCCATTCTCGTTTTACTGCCAAATACCACACATCCTTTTCCTCCCAGCCACCTCCCCCCCCCCCCACACACCACCACAAAGCCCCAAATTTAATCAAAGAGGGTGAGAGAGGGTGGGGTGGTGGGAAAAGTTGGTTAATAGCACTTTAACCTCCCCTCCCAATACCTCATTCTCGCCCAGCACAGAGCAAACAAGCTTGGAGGTAATCTTTCCTCGACGTGTTCTTTTTTCTTTTTTTTGGGGCGTTTTGAGAGCCGCTCCATCATCTAACACTGTTGTAGACCACGGCTAGAAGAGGCAGTAAAATATCTTCTTCTTTTCAGTCCTCAAAAAGAAAAAGAAAAAAAGAAAAATAGTGGGGAATTAGAGAGAGAGAGAGAGAGAGAGAGAGAGAGAGAGAGAGAGAGAGAGAGAGAGAGAGAGAGAGAGAGAGAATTCTAGCCCGAAAAAGCTTAATTTTTTATATTACAAGGATTGTAGTTTTTTTAGGTTCAGTCGAAAACCTAACAACTAGTCCTTGCTAAGCTACTGCTGAGTAAATATAAAATTACAGGCATCACTTATATACATAATTATACGTGAGAATTTCCACACAAAACATAGCGTGTTCACAGCGCCAGATGCACACATGCATACATCACTTAGTTATACACTGAGAGACAGACAGACAGACAGAGACGCAGACAGAGACACAGACAGACAGACTGACAGACAGAGACAGAGACACACATAGAGACAGAGACACAGAGAGAGAGAGATTGACAGACAGACAGAGACAGTGACAGAGAGACAGAGATAGAGAGACAGAGAGATAGAGCGACAGAGAGAAAGACAGAGAGACAGAGACGACAGAGAGAGAGAGAGAGAGAGAGAGAGAGAGAGAGAGAGAGAGAGAGAGAGAGAGAGAGAGAGAGAGAGAGAGAGAAGAGAGAGAGAGAGAGAGAGAGAGAGAGAGAGAGAGAGAGAGAGAGAGAGAGAGAGAGAGACAGAGACAGAGACAGAGACAGAGTCAGAGACAGAGAGATAAAGAGACACAGAGAGAGACAGACACAAACAGACAGACAGACAGAGAGACAGACAGACAAACGGAGAGACGCACACACACACACACACACACACACACACACACACACACACACACACACACACACACACACACACACAAGATAGAGACAGAGACAGAGAGAGAAAACCACCGAAACGGCGTTTGTTCAAACAGTGAGTTGATTTTTTTGGAGAGGGAAACTCCAGTGCAGTTTACGTTTTCTGCTGTCACTTCTCTAAATAGATCTCAGCGGTGCGGTCGGCCGGTTTCCGTTACAGGCATAACTTATTTAGATACTTGGCTGGTTGCGCTAACGTAATGGAAAATGCCCGCCGGAAAATAATACTCTCTCTCTCTCTCTCTCTCTCTCTCTCTCTCTCTTCATAATTATATACAAATATAAGAGATGCCTTGTACATTTTTGTTTTAATCTTGCCGACTCACCCCACTGCTTCACACACACACACACACACACACACACACACACACACACACACACACACACATACATAATATATATATTATATATATATATATAATATATATATATATATATATATATATATATATATATATAAGATGGCTTGTACAGTTTTGTTTTTAATTATTCAACATCAGTAGCTTAGCAAGAACTAGTTGTTAGGTTTTGACTGAACCTAAATACAATCCTTGTAATAAAAAATAAAGCTTTTTCGGGCTCGAATTCTCTCTCTCTCTCTCTCTCTCTCTCTCTCTCTCTCTCTCTCTCTCTCTCTCGTTTATACGGGCTTAGATGTGTTTGTCAGTAGTATCGTCGTGTGTGTTTTCGTATAGCAGAGACTGGCTGTTAGATCAGGTCCAGATGGACGTAACGCTACCATCCTTGAGTATTAAAATTTTCGAGTTTGAGTTTGTTTGTTGTTGTTGTTCTCTCTCTCTCTCTCTCTCTCTCTCTCTCTCTCTCTCTCTCTCTCTCTCTCTCTCTCTCTCTCTCTCTCTCAGTATTATTAACTTAGTTCACTTCAAACACTTCCTGTACTTAATGTCGCTTATTTTATTGGTTGACGCCAAAATATGGGTAACACTGTATTTGAGCGGTTTTTAGCTGCGTGCTTTATTGAATTGTTGATGTCTTATTGTAAAATGTATTGAATGTTTTGTTATGTAAATGGCGAGCCAGAAGGCAAATTTCTCTACACAGAGACAATAAAGTTGTATTGCATTGTATCACTAGAGAGAACTACACAGCGTTGATTTCAACTTTTTTAAAATTCTAGTACACAACAGACACTGACACACATGCGTGTACACGCGCGCAAGCACGCACACACACACACACACACACACACACACACACACACACACACACACACACACACACACACACACACACACACACACACACACAGCACGTTTGCACGCGCACACACACACACTCTCTCTCTCTCTCTCTCTCTCTCTCTCTCTCTCTCTCTCACACACACACACACACACACACACACACACACACACACACACACACACACACACACACGCACAAACTCACCAGTGCACGCATGGGCAAGAAACAGACACAGAGAACAAAACAAAAACAAAAACGTAAGTTACGATGTTTTGAGATCAAACTGTGACAATAACCATAGCAGCAACGGCAATCTCAAGGATATATCAACAGCCCTCCGCCAATTGGAAAATTGAAATAATGGAAGGTTTCGTTTTGCCCACGAAAGAGAAAAGGCTGATATGCTGACTTCCGCTCCCGCCTTCCCCATGCCGCCTCTCCTCCCCCTCTCCCCCTGCCCCCCCCCCAACTGACCCCGCCCTCAAGCCCTCCCCCCCCCCACCCCCCACCCACCCCCCGGCGAGCTTGTTTATTTTTTATGTTATCATCATTAGAAAAAGCGCGAAGCCCTCTTCAATCTAGACGATATACACAGTGTAGAGGGGCCAAGCTCCACTAATCTGGCTCCGCGGTGGCTTAGCGGGAAAGCGGAAATTAAAATAATGTCTCCTAGTCCTAGTCCTAGCCATGCTGAAAATTATACAGAGCGGTGGCAGGTCCTCTCTTTTGCTGCCTGAGGCAAGGCAGAGTACACCTTTTCCATCCTTCGTCTCCCTCGTCATAAAGTCTTATTTTCGCCTTTTTGCCGTTCCTTCAATTTGTGTTCCCTCCCTTCCTTCTCTCCCCATCCCTCCTTACCTGAAACCGTCCCCACTCTCCTTTCTCTTCGAAAATTGTGGTCTGTGGACGCTGTCTTGTGACTTTGTCCCTCGCGATTAATGAAACATTAAAATGGCTCTCATCTCTGCCCATCTTAATGCAGGAGTCATTCTGGTGGTGACAGTGTAGCGATAGGTATAACAGTCTCCCTCTTCCCCCCACCTCCATAACCCCTTCACCCCGTCTCCCCGTCCCTAATAAGCCTTACGGTTTCTGTGGACGTTAAGCACCGTGTTTACTTATCTCTCATCACCTACCCACCATCCCCTCGCTCCACCTCAGATCTCCGTCCACGCCAGTAAGTCCTTCTTCAGAGAAAGCGCAGCGTTAAACACGTCTAACCAACCAACCTGCCAGTGAAGGGGTTAAAGTTGCTCGCGCTGTTTTAAATGTTATTATTATTCTACTCACGGGCGTGTCTAAGTGAAACTGATTGTCCCCTGTGCGGTAACTAATGAATTACATTTAAAATGAACTGAACATAAAGCTAAATTCTATCCCTCCAAAGCTGTATTCTAACCTATTCCATGCATCAAAAAGGCAACGTTGGGAAAACTTCTCAGAGACAGGGTGGTGCGCATATGGGCTTTTCCAAGCGCATACATACCATCTTGAACTGAACTGAACTGAACTCAAAAAGAGTCGTTGATATCTCTGCGTTATCAGCAGAGCGTATTTCAATTTCTGAGCTATCAAAATTAGAAACCGAGTTTCATGTGTGACGATTAGTAAGTAAGTAAACATGGTGCTTAACGTCCACAGAAACCATAAGACTTATTAGGAACGGAGAGAAGGGGGAAGGGGGTATGGAGGTGGGGGGAGAGGAGATTATATACCTGTCGCTACACTGTCACCGCCAGAATGACTTCTGCATCAAGATGAGCAGCGATGAGAGCCATTTTAATGTTTCATAATTGTGAGGGACAAAGTCACAAGACAGTGTCCACAGACCCAACTTTTGAAGAGAAAGGAGAGCTGAAGCAGATTCGAACCGAAGTCCCCATGCTTACCAGCCTAACGCCTCAACGCTAGGCCAAACCGGCCCACAGTGTGATGATTGGCAGGACTGGTGGATATGTAACAAGAGAGCATTAAGTGTTCCACCAGACTGCCTGAGGATGCATGCACACTGCGACCGCTTAGATGTGTGGCACAATAGGTCTGTGTTCGCTCTGCTTGGGAACAAATCATCAGAGAGTACGGTGATTTTTTTTGATTTTTTTTTTAAATTTGTTGTTTAGGCTAACTTAAGTAACACTGATAACGATGTGTGTTCTATTACACTTGTTTTTTAAATTGTTCTTTTAGGCTAACTTAAGTAACGCTGATAATGATGTGTCTTCCATTACACTTGTTTTTTAAATTGTTCTTTTAGGCTAACTTAAGTAACGCTGATAATGATGTGTCTTCCATTACACTTGTTTTTTAAATTGTTCTTTTAGGCTAACTTAAGTAACGCTGATAATGATGTGTCTTCTATTACACTTGTTTTTTAAATTGTTCTTTTAGGCTAACTTAAGTAACACTGATAATGATGTGTCTTCTATTACACTTGTTTTTTAAATTGTTGTTTTAGGCTAACTTAAGTAACACTGATAATGGTGTGTCTTCTGTTACACTTGTTTTTTAAATTGTTCTTTTAGGCTAACTTAAGTAACGCTGATAATGTGTCTTCTGTTACACTTGTTTTTTTAATTGTTGTTTTAGGCTAACTTAAGTAACACTGATAATGAGATGTCTTCTATTACACCTGTTTTTTAAATTGTTCTTTTAGGCTAACTTAAGTAACACTGTTAATGATGTGTCTACTATTACACTTGTTTTTTAAATTGTTCTTTTAGGCTAACTTAAGTAACGCTGATAATGATGTGTCTACTATTACACTTGTTTTTTAAATTGTTCTTTTAGGCTAACTTAAGTAACACTGATAATGATGTGACTTCTATTACACTTGTTTTTTAAATTGTTCTTTTAGGCTAACTTAAGTAACACTGATAATGATGTGTCTTCTATTACACCTGTATTTTTAATTGTTGTTTTAGGCTAACTTAAGTAACACTGTTAATGATGTGTCTTCTATTACACTTGTTTTTTAAATTGTTGTTTTAGGCTAACTTAAGTAACGCTGATAATGTGTCTTCTGTTACACTTGTTTTTTAAATTGTTGTTTTAGGCTAACTTAAGTAACACTGATAACGATGTGTCTTCTATTACACTTGTTTTTTAAATTGTTGTTTTAGGCTAACTTAAGTAACGCTGATAATGATGTGTCTTCTATTACACTTGTTTTTTAAATTGTTGTTTTAGGCTAACTTAAGTAACGCTGATAATGATGTGTGTTCTATTACATTTGTTTTTTAAATTGGTCTTTTAGGCTAACTTAAGTAACACTGATAATGGTGTGTCTTCTATTACACTTGTTTTTTAAATTGTTCTTTTAGGCTAACTTAAGTAACGTTGATAATGATGTGTCTTCTATTACACTTGTTTTTTAAATTATTGTTTTAGGCTAACTTAAGTAACACTGATAATGATGTGTCTTCTATTACACTTGTTTTTTGTTTTTGTTTTTTATTGTTGTTTTAGGTTAACTTAAGTAACACTGATAATGATGTGTCTTCTATTACACTTGTTGATTTGTACAGCGCTAAGTGCTCATATAATTGTTGTTGAGGCGCTATATAAAATTATTAATTATTAAGTAGTAGTAGTAGCAGTAGTAGTAGTACCTAGGTCGCATCAGGCCAACTGAAACACCTGAATGTGTTTGGTACTATCAGTCCTGCTAACTAATCATCACTCATAAAAGTCACTTTCCAAATTTTGATTTAAATTCAGTGGGGTGTTTGAATGCAAAATCGTCCTAAATAACGAACGTCATAATTAGACACGATATACCAGCTATCACTGATACCAGCAAGAACACCAAACATCAAAATTAAACACGCTATACCAGATGTCA
>JABMCL010002910.1:20000-30000 GCA_018857735.1 Alviniconcha marisindica | reverse complement strand
CAGCCCAAAGTGAGTTATTTCGGTTTATTTCCGAGTTTCCGAGTTTCCGTCTTCAGTTCACACGACAACTGCACAGAAAAACGAGCCTTGTGCATAGGAATCCAGGTATAAACCTCTTAGAGTTCGGACAGCCCAAAGTGAGTTATTTCGGTTCATTTCCGAGTTAAAGTTTCAATCTTTAATTCACACGACAACTGCACACAAAAACGAACCTTGTGCATACGAATCCAGGACACACCTCTTAGAGTTTGTGCAGCCCAGAGTGAATAATTTGGGTTCATTTTCTAGTTAAAGTTTCAATCTTTATGTAGCCGAGTTTACTGTACGTGTGTTCCGGGCCATGACCCCTTAACCTTTTTTTCCTGTCGTCCTTTCTCTTTTTTGATTGGGTGGGAGTTTTATGGCCCTAATTATCTGAAGTGTTAAAACTTGCGCGCTGGGCCAGCCGCGTCCTCCTAGTGAGACAGTTGGGCCCAGCGGTAAGGCGTTAGGCTGGTAAGCAGAGGGACCTCGGTTCGAATCTGCTTCGGATCTCCTTTCTCTTCAAAAGTTGTGATCTGTGGACACCGTCTTGTGACTTTGTCCCTCGCAATCATGAAACGTTAAAATGGCTCTCATCGCTGCCCATCTTAATGCAGAAGTCATTCTGGTGGTGACAGTGTAGCGATAGGTATATAATCTTCATAGAAAAGAACTTTGTGCATAGGAATCTATGTATAAACCTCTTAGAGTTCGCACAGCCCAAAGTGAGTAATTTTGGTTCTTCCCGAGTTAAAGTTTTAATCTTTAATTCACACGAAAACTGCACATAGAAACGAACTTTGTGCATAGAAATCCATGTATAAACCTCTTAGAGTTTGCACAGCCCAAAGTGAGTAATTTGGGTTCTTCCCGAGTTAAAGTTTCAATTCTTAATTCACACGAAAACTGCACATAGAAAAGAACTTTGTGCATAGGAATCCATGTATGAACCTCTTAGAGTTAGTACAGCCCAAAGTGAGTAGGACTCAATCTTTAATTCACACGACAGCTGCACACAAAAACGAGCCTTGTGCACACGTATAAATCTGTTTGAGTCTGTGCAGCCCAAAGTGAGTAATTTTGGCTTAACCCCTTCACTGCCGTGATCTCACTTGAAAACGACCAATAAAAGTGCCAAATTCGAAACCCTTCGGCCTTTTTTGTTTTCTTTTTCGCACTGGCATGAGAAAGGTTTTCATGAAAACGCATAGCATTGAAAGTAGATGTGATATAGAGCCAGAGAGCAGATTGTTTGCACTTTAAGCCCGGAAATTTTACAGGCTGGGGCAGTGAAGGGGTTAACTTGCGAGTTAAAATTTCAGTCCTTAATTCACACGACCGACGACTGCACACACTGAGAACCGAAACGTGTGCAGCAGAATACCTGGCCAAAATCTCGGCGTGTTTTCACAGACTGACAAGTGGCAAAGTGAGCAATTTGCGTTTATTTGCCGCGAGTAAAATCCGTTTCCTTGGTACGTTAAGTGGAAACAGATGCTCACAGATGCTCACAGCTCTAACTTACATCAATGACCTGTTTTACCCACAATGCCTCGGTGTCCGTGGTGAACCACCAGGTAAAAGGAAAGAGGGTTGGAGAGGGGCGGGGTTGTAGGGTGAGATAAAGCATGTGAGAAACATGACAGACATACAGACAGACAGGCAGGCAGGCAGACAGACAGACAGAGATAGAGACAAGAGACAAGAGACATAGCCATAGCCATAAACAGACAGACAGACGGATAGAGAGACTGAGAGAGAGAGAGAGAGAGAGAGAGAGAGAGAGATGAGAGAGAGAGACGAGAGAGAGAGAGAGAGAGAGAGAGAGAGAGAGAGAGAGAGAGAGAGAGAGAGAGAGAGAAGACACCACATATGACGATGTGACGGTGATAAAAATAACAACAAGAATACTGTACTTTTTATGTACTATGTCTCCACATTGGGTCACATAGCACGCGCGCACACCACACACACACACACACACACACACACACACACACACACACACACACACACACACACACACACACACACACACACACACACACACACACACACACACACACACACACACACACACACACACCACACACACACACACACACACACACACACACACACACACACACACACACACACACACACGCAAACCACCAAACCACACACACACACACCACACACCACCAACCACACAACACCACACACACACACACGCACGCACACACACACACACACACACACACACACACACACACACACACACACACACACCACACCACGCACCACACACACACACACACACACACACACACACCACACACCACACACGCACACACACACACACACACACACACACACACACACACACACACACACACACACACACACACACACACACACACACACACACACACACACACACACACACACACACGCACGCAATCGACCTATTTGTCGCATGCAGCGATCATTAGATTGCCGACGAAACTGCATCTGACGTAATTCATTAGGAACACGAATTTCGTATTAGACAGAATATGCACCCTCTGTCTGTTTACGGTGTAGGTTTTCGTGGACGGTGGTAACACATGAGTAACGTTATTGACATTCGGTGCAGCGTAGCAAGTCGCTGATTGGTTCCTGGTGAAGCAGCGTGCAGGAACATTGCTAAAGGCTGCAATCAGACCTTTCTGTCAACAGTATATGTGTGCGTAACCTTACGCCGTTTATCAGTCGCATTGAATGTTTACGCTAGAGCCAGGTCAAATGCACTGGTCGTTATAAACACTGTACTGCTTCCTGCTGGGAGAATGTGTAGAAGGGCTCATCCCTTTTCCTCTCCCAAAATTCCTCTGTTTGCTCGATTATCTCTCTCTCTCTCTCTCTCTCTCTCTCTCTCTCTCTCTCTCTCTCTCTCTCTCTCTCTCTCTCTCTCTCTCTCTCTCTCTCTCTCTCTCTCTCTCTCTCTCTCTCTCTCTCTCTGTATGTCGTGTGTGTGTGTGTTTGGGGGTGGGGGGGACGCCCTCTCTGTCTGTCTGTCTGTCTGTCTGTCTGTCTGTCTGTCTGTCTGTCTCAGTGTCTGTCTGTCTGTCTGTCTGTCCCAGTCTCGTGTGTGTGTGTGTGTGTGTGTGTGTGTGTGTGTGTGTGTGTGTGTGTGTGTGTGTGTGTGTGTGTGTGTGTGTGTGTGTGTGTGTGTGTGTGTGTGTGTGTGTGTGTGTGTTATGCCGGCAGAATGCAGAGAAATATGACTCTCAAATTCCCTTTTCTCTCTCCCACCCTCTCTCTCTCTCTCTCTCTCTCTCTCCATCTCTCTCTCTCTCTCTCTCTCTCTCTCTCTCTCTCTCTCTCTCTCTCTCTCTCTCTCTCTCTCTCTCTCCTCTCTCTCTCTTCTGTCTGTCTGTCTGTCTGTCTGTCTGTCTGTCTGTCTGTCTGTCTTCTCGTCTCTCTCTCGTCTGCTCCTCTCTCTCTCTCCTCTCTTCTCTCTCTCTCTCTCTCTCTCTCTCTCTCTCTCTCTCTCTCTCTCTCTCTCTCTGTATGTGTGTGTGTTGTGGGGGGGGGGGGGGGTTGCTGTTTACGTCAGTTTCTCTTCTCTCTCTCTCTCTCTCTCTCTCTCTCTCTCTCTCTCTCTCCTCTCTCTCTCTCTCTCTCTCTCTCTCTCTCTCTCTCTCTCTCTCTCTCTCTCTCTCTCTCTCTCTCCCCCACACACACACACACACACACCACACACACACACACACACACACACACACACACACTTGTGATCCGTTGATTCGGGATTCATCCGGAAATGACGTTCGCGCATGACTAGGCGTTGAAACATCAAGTAGCATAACCTGCTTTGCCTCCTCGTCACAGTGTCGACCCTGTGGTCTGTACTCCCCATTGCTCATCTGTTGAGGATTCCCCCCACCATCACCCCTGCCAAACCCCTCCATTAACCCTGTCAACCCCCCCCCCCCCCCCACCCCCCCCCCTCCCCTCCCTGACACACCACATCGTCCCCGCAAGTCTCAATCGACTTTGTCTTCAAAAAGTGTGGATTATGGAGAATTTGCTGTGTGTGTTTGCTGACCAAATTGGATCACAGCAATGATTCGCTTCACCGCCCGTCTTTACTCGTTCTCTGCTCTTTTTCTTTCACTCTTCTTCTTCTTCTTCTTCTTCTTCTTCCCTCCTCCTCCTCCTCCTCCTCCTCCTCTTCTTCTTCTTCTTCTTATTTTTCTTCTTCTCTTCTACTTCTTCTTATTCCCTCCTCCTCCTCCTCCTCCTCTTCTTCTTCTTCTTCTTCTTCTTCTTCTTCTTCTTCTTCTTCTTCTCTTCTTCCTCCTCCTCCTCCTCCTCTTCTCCTCCTCCTCCTCTTCTTCTTCTTCTTCTTCTTCTTCTTCCTTGGCAAGTTTTGTTGTTGTTGTCCTGAGCGTTCGCAACATTCCTGTAAGCAGCTTTCTCCGCCAGTAATAAGAGGATGCTTCTAATAAGATTAGAAAACACGCGCGTTCGAAATTGTGGCTAGAAAAGGTATGCAGAACGATCTAGCTCTCTACGAGGAGTAGGATCCAAACACATAAAACGTTAAAAGGAACGGTAATCAAATATGACAATACAAAAAAAAAAAAAACATATTCCTTTTGAAATATGTGGCAGAAAGTATGCAGAATAGATCTGACTCTGCGAGGAGTATGATCCAAACGCAAAAAAACGTTAAAAGGAATGGTAATTAAATGTAACCATACCAAACATAATTATTGTTATTATCAAATTAGCGTGCACAGAGAGAAACATCAGACGACACCTGGATCACATTATATACATTTTTTTAAGAAGAAGAAGAAGAAGAAAAAGTACTAGAAAGAAGAAAAAAGGGGGGGGAAGGTGGGGGGGGGGGGGGGGGGGGACATGGCTGCAGAAATGGAGAAGAGATCTATTCTGGACTGGAAGTGGGGAACGAACCACAGAATCTTGTTCTAATCGTCGCCGCTATTGACGTCAAATGACGTTATATGGAGAGTGGCATGACGTCAAATGACATGACGTAAAACTGTGTTGAGGAGATGGAAGGACTGGACAACTGAAAGATTTGGAAGTTTGGGAGACTTTTATGACGTCATAATTATGACATCACGTAACAAATGCGTCGAGGAAATGAAAGGAATGGACAAGGAAAATTAGGAGGCGTGAAGAGTTGTATGACGTCAAATGACATGACGTAAAAAGTGTGCTGAGGATATGGAAGGACTGGACAAGGGAGATTAGGAAGCTTGGTGAGTGCATGACGTCAAATGACCTGACGTAAACCCACGTACATGCCGGGGGGGGGGGGGGGGGGGGGGGGGGGCGGTCGTAAAGTTCCTGTCAGTATCCTATGAGCCCACGGGGACCTACATTACTCACGTTGTGTTATCTGCTCCATTTGTCTAAACTGAGAAGAGCTTTCTGGTTAAAAGCGAGAGGTGGTGATACTGTATTTTGAGTACAGTTGTCCTCCCCCTCCCCCCCCCCCCTACCCCCACCCTCCTCCATCACCCACACCTTCCCACTATCTCTCCGGCCTCCTGGGTGTCCCGTCCTACCTACGGGGTCCAAAACTGATATCCCATGTTGTGCTGTCTGCTCCATTTGTCTAAACTGAGAGGAGCTTTCAGGCAAAAAGCGAGAGATGGTGATATTGTGCGATGGGTGTGTGCGTGTGTTTGGGTGTGCGTGTGTGTGTGTGTGTGTGTGTGTGTGTGTGTGTGTGTGTGTGTGTGTGTGTGTGTGTGTGTGTGTGTGTGTGTGTGTGTGTGTGTGTGTGTGTGTGTTGTTTTGTTCTGTTTCTTGTTTTGTTCTTGTTTGTTAAATTTCGTTCTTTTTTGTTTTGTTATGTTGTTTTTTGGTTTGTTTGTTTGTTTGTTTGTTTGTTTGTTTCTCTTTCTTTCTTCTTTCTTCTTCTTCTTCTTTCTTTCTTTCTGTCTCTCTTCTTCTTTCTTTTTTCTTCTTCTTCTTCTTCTTCTTCTTCTTCTTCTTCTTCTTCTTCTTCTTCTTCTTTCTTCTTCTTCTTCTTCTTCTTCTTCTTCTTCTTCTTCTTCTTCTTCTTCTTCTTCTTCTTCTTCTTCTTCTTCTTCTTCTTCTTCTTCTTCTTCTTCTTCTTCTTTCGGGGCGGAAGGGTGGGGATGGGGATATACAGAGATGTGGACACAGCTGGGCACTGGTGTTTAACAGACCTTTCATGGCCGCGGGTTTCCAGTGCGTCGTCAAATAAACAACACTAACAATAAATTACAAACATTCCGAGCTGTGTGTAAGTGTTGTGGGTCTCTGTTCAGAGCAGAGCGCGTGAGTCGAGAAAAGCCATCGAGGATGAACACGGCGGCAAAGGGTTAAAATAAATAAATAAATAAATAAATAAATAAATAAATAACGGGACGGGCAAACTTTACTGTCGGAGCCCAGGGGCTGTGTGAAAGTCGAGGTGGCCGTCCTGGGCTCACCCGTCCCTAATAGTCCTTATGGTTTCTGTGGACTTAAAGCAACATTAAACTTGAACTTTACTGTCGGGGAACACAAAATATCAGCGTTAAACGACCGAGCCGCACCACCATAACACTCTCTCACTTCGATCAACTTCCTTTTGTCCCACTGTGGGCCCGCTCCGTTATGACTTTCTCGCTGCTGGGAGCAATTACGCCCCCTTGGTCGGCCGAGCCGAGATTACCTCCCGTCTTTCACACGTGAACTTCCGTTGTGTGGGCCCACCGCCTGTAGCCTGTGGAACTGGTCCCGACGGTACGAGATCGCTGCTTGATTGATTGAGTGATTGAGTTTTGATGTTTAATGTTCAGGCAGACATGAAGGTCAGAAGAGGCCGGAGTCGGTGCATATAGGTCCTTGTGGTTGTGGACTGGGAGTCGGTGCATGTAGGAGCCGTCGGATACGCGGAGTAGGCGTATCTTATAAATTATTAAACATTTTCATTTCTACCCGCAGACGTGTCCATACACAACTTGGGAAAAAGGAGAAGGATCAGAAGAGGAGGAGGAGGAGAAAATAAGAGAGACAGACAATGAAGAAGAAAGAGGAGAGAAGAGACAGACTGAAAAAGAAAGAGGAGGAGGAGGATGACAAGACAGACAGACAATGAAGAAGAAAGAGGAGGAGTATAAAAGAGAGACAGAGAGTGAAGAGGAAAAAGGAGGAGGAAGAAAAGACAGACGGACAGTGAATGAGAAAGAGGAGGAAGAGGAAGAGAAGAGAGACAGACAGTGAAGAAGGAGGAAGATCAGAAGAAGGAGAGGAGGAGAAAGCGAAGAAGGGAGACAGAGACTCATATAGTTCATTTGATTTTTAATGCCTAATCAGCCATGGCGGTTATATCAGGGCGAATGAAGAAGAAGGAGAAAAGAGAAGACAAAAAAGAAGGAGAAAAGAGAAGAAGACAAAAGAGAAAGGACGACGAGAAGGAGAAGAAGAATAAAAACAAAAAAGAAGTCAGGAAAGAAGAAGGAAAAAGAAAAAAATAGCAAGAAAGAAGACAAGATTAAGAAAAGAACAAGAGAAGAAAGAAAGAAAGAAAGAAAGAAAAAAGCAGAAGCGAAGAACAAAAGAACGTCACCAAGCAACAAAGCAAACTCAGAATAAAAGAGACGAAAAATAAAAGACAACGGGAAACTAAGAAAAGGGCCACAAAGGCAATCAGTTTGACAAAGACAAGCCATACGTCACAGTCTACCGGTTTCCACAGCGCAAAGTCAACACGCCGGACACTTTTTGCATCCGGAGCTGGCGGCTATGAAGACATTGTCAAACAAAAACTCCAGTGCCCTCGAGCCCAGTCTTCCCCTATGGCCTCCAGTGCCATCGAACAAACTCTTCCCTTATTTACCCCCAGTGCCAAAGAACCCACGTTTCCCCTATGGCCTCCAGTGCCATCGAGCAAACTCTTCCTTTATTTACCCCCAGTGCCATCGAACCCACTTTTCCCCTATGGCCTTCAGTGCTATCAAACCCACTTTTCCCCTGTGTCCTCCAGTGCCATCGAACCCACTTTTCCCTATTTACCCCCAGTGCCATCGAACCCACTTTCCCCCTATGGCCTCTAGTGCCATCAAACCCACTCTTCCCTTATGGCCTCCAGTACCATCGAACAAACTCTTCCCTTATGGCATCCAGTACCATCGAACAAACTCTTCCCTTATTTACCCCCAATGCCATCGAACCCACTTTTCCCCTATGGCCTCTAGTCTATGGCCCAGTCTTCCCCTATGTCCTCCAATGCCATCGAACCCACTTTTCCCCTATTTACCCCAGTGCCATCGAACCCATTTTCCCCCTATTTACCCCAGTGCCATCGAACCCACTTTTCCCCTATTTACCCCCAGTGCCATCGAACCAACTTTTCCCCTATTTACCCACAGTGCCATCGAACCTACTCTTCCCTTATGGCTTCCAGTACCATCGAACAAACTCTTCCCTTATTTACCCCCAGTGCCATCGAACCCAGTCTTCCCCTATGTCCTCCAATGCCATCGAACCCACTTTTCCCCTGTTTACCCCAGTGCCATCGAACCCACTTTTCCCCTGTTTACCCCCCAGTGCCATCGCACCCAGTCTTCCCCTATTTGCCCCCAATGCCATTGAACCCACCTTTCCCCTATGGCCTCTAGTGCCATCGAACCCACTTTTCTCCTATTTACCCCCAGTGCCATCGAACCCACTTTTCCCCTGTTTACCCCCAGTGCCATCGAACCCACTTTTCCCCTGTTTACCCCCAGTGCCATCGAACCCACTTTTCCCCTGTTTACCCCCAGTGCCATCGAACCCACTTTTCCCCTGTTTACCCCCAGTGCCATCGAACCCACTTTTCCCCTGTTTACCCCCAGTGCCATCGAACCCACTTTTCCCCTGTTTACCCCCAGTGCCATCGAACCCACTTTTCCCCTGTTTACCCCCAGTGCCATCGAACCCACTTTCCCCCTGTTTACCCCCAGTGCCATCGCACCCAGTCTTCCCCTATGTCCTGGCAGTGGCAACATAGCCTGTATTGACTGATCACTTCACGCCCACCCGCTCCTGCCAGATTAGTGGGGTGGGTGAGTGGGTGTTGTTGTTGTTCTGGGTGTGTGGGGGAGGGTGTGTGTGTGGGGTGGGGGGAAGGGGGGGGGGTAAAGATAGTTAGTGAGATCTCTGACGCAAATGCAGACACAGTTCAGACTTTGCGTGAGTTTTTAGAAAGTTGCAGAACTTTTTTTTCGGTCTTCTTTTGTGGTTGCTTTGCTTTGCTTTCTTGCGTCCAAGGAAAGCATAATTATTATGGCTTATTAAGGACGGGACGGGGGGAAGAATGGGACAGGGAAATGAGAACTAGCCCATAACCACCCTCCCTGTTCACACGGCTTCTGACCTCTGATGCGAGTTCTTGCTCCTTCTTTCGTGGTGCTTCACGTCCACAGAAGCCGTATGGCTTATCAGGGACGGGGGGAGTATGGGATAGGGAAAATGAGAGCCCAGGACTACCTTCCCTGTACACACGGCTTCTGACCTCTGCAGAACTCTTCAGAAGAGAGTCCAAAATATAGTGCACGAGGAAGCAGAACTGCTTCGAAGGAAGAACGCTGCCCCCAACCCCTCTCCCACCCCCTCTCCCACCCCCACCCTTTTGTGTGTGTGTGTGTGTGTGTGTGTGTGCGTGTGTGTGTGTGTGTGTGTGTGTGTGTGTGTGTGTGTGTGTGTGTGTGTGCGTGTGTGTGTGTGTGTGTGTGTGTGTGTGTGTGTGTGTGTGTGTGTGTGTGTGTGCGTGCGTGCGTGCGTGCGTGTGTGTGTGTGTGTGTGTGTGTGTGTGTGTGTGTATGTGAGTGCGTGTGCGTGCGTGCGTGCGTGCGTGCGAGCGTGCGTGCGTGCGTGCGTGCGTGCGTGTGTGTGTGTGTGTGTGTGTGTGTGTGTGTGTGTGTGTGTGTGTGGTGTGTATGTGAGTGCGTGCGTGCGTGCGTGCGTGCGGCGTGCGTGCGTG
>JABMCL010002910.1:12500-15000 GCA_018857735.1 Alviniconcha marisindica | reverse complement strand
CTCTCTCTCTCTCTCTGCGCCCCGCCCCGTTTCTCAGAAGTTTCCCCAGCGTTGCCTTTGAAACAATTGCAGTGTTCGTCTGACTGACGATGGCCCTTTCTCATCCTTTTCAAAGCAGATTGTCCAGCGCTTCCTCTTTCCACGCCTCTGTCCTCCAGGCGATCGATGGTGAGTTGTCCTTGGCTTTGTGCCCACAGTTAGTGTCTCAAGCTCCTCAACACTTCAGATCTTCCGAGAAGCAAGCCACTTTTGATGGCTGCTTTGCCCACCAGTCTGTCTGCTGGGTCATTTCCCTTCACTCCGGCGTGTCCAGGGCAGTACACCCGCAGGAGATTTCCAAGGTCGATGTCGACCATCGACACATTCCAGTCTGGGCTTTCCATTCTAATTTTCACTTTTTGAGGCAGCCTCATTGAATCTGTGAGGATGATGGCATGTGTGGCCTGACTGTCACCTCTTGAGGCAATCCAGTGGAGGGCATGGGTAACTGCTGCCACCTCCATTGTCAAGCAGGAGGTTGAGACCGTATAGGCTGCACTGTCTTCGTGGATGGTGGTTGGTGCTAGTGACCGATGCCGTAACCCATACGCCAAGCGCGGCAGATGCTGACACGCGCAGAGCCAGACTCGGTGCAGGGAAAAGGAGACCCGAGAATGACTCCAGCACTGAGGCAGAAACCTATGGCGGCTTGCTAGCGTCAAAAGACAAAATTAATCATACTACTAATAATGGATACTTATGGCGGGTAACCCGCATTACAAAGGCCCTAAGCGCTTACACATTCTTTAAATGTACATATTTTCAAGAGTTCGGTGCACACACACACACCACCACACACACACACACACACACACACACACACACACACACACACACACACACACACGGTGTCGTATTTCGGGGCACTGGGACTGAAGAAAAGTGTTTTTTTAAGAGAAAAGAGAAAGTTTTCAGGGAAGATTTAAGATTACATAATTATCTGCACATAATTACTGTCTTTTGACTCACAGTTAACGGCTTACTTGCGTCACAAGTACATAATTAGTAATTATCTTAACATAGTTAGTAATTAGGTGCACATAGTAGTAATTTTATGCCTTTCGCGCTGCTTCCAGCAGCTTACTTGCGTCAATTAATTATAATTATGATTAATTATGTTGAAACGGCGTAAGTGCGCATGTGCGGGGTGTCAGCACTTCCCATTTTCTTTGTAGCAATGGCGGTCGCCGAAACATCGACCCGACGGGTTATTTCAACATAATTACTAATTACCTCTGCATATGGGTAAATATGTCTTTTCAAGTTTGGTTTCCAATCGCTCAAATGCTTCAAACGGACAACATTACTAATTATGTTCACATAACGGTAATTATGAGCTTTTCGTCCTGCTTCCAACGGCATACTTGCGTCAAAAGTACATCATTACAATTATGTGAAGACAAAATGAGTAATTATGTTCACATAACGGTAATTATGAGCCTTTCGTGCTGCTTCCAACGGCTTACTTGCGTCGAAAGTACATAATTACAACTATGTGGAGGAAAACTTAGTAATTATGTGCAGATAATTGCAATTATGTTGTAATTATATGCACAGGATTACTAATTTCGTCTTTTGACGCTAGTAAGCGGCCATAGAACCCCTCATCGACCCCCAGGCCTACCGACTGCCACAAGCAGCAAGCTATCCCCATCGCTACACACACACACACACACAAAATCTAATCAAATCTCTGCATTTGCTCGACAAATTAGACACTCTCGGCGTCTGTGTGCCTGTCACGCGCGCTGGTCGAGAATGATGCCTCCGGTCCACACGAGAACGTGTTTTGGCCAATCACCGTGCTGGGATTGCAGCCACAAACCGGTTTCCGTTTCTGTGTCGGGCCTCGTCGGCTCTGTTGCGAGATCACGTGGACCCTGTGATCTTTGGGAAGGTCTCTGGTGCATGGGGTGATTTTGCGCCCCTTCTGTAATAACGTAACTGCACGCCATGCATTCTGCACAGGAGTCTCAGGCAGTGTGGTTGAGACCGTGTTGAATCTTGCCGCAGAGCAGTATTGCACGTGCAGAAAGCCAAAACGATCAGGGCCCGTATGCATGACGAGCAAATAGCCCCTCTAAGCGCGTTTATCTTCTTTAAAGGGCTACGACATGGACAAAATCAGCATAAGTAAGTAGTAAGTAAGTAAGCTGGAGTTTTGCGCCCAGTCAACCTGTGTGGTTATATCAGGGCGATGCATAAGTAAGCAAACATGGTGCTTAACGTCCTCAGAAACCATACGGGGAGACCTTGAGGGAGGTAGGGGGTATGGGGGTATGGGGGTAGGGGAAGAGAGAGATTATATACCTATCGCTACGCTGTCACCACCAGAATGACTTCTGCATTAAGATGGGCACCGATGAGCGCCACCGGCTCAACAAAAAATCAGCAGGACTACGCGGCGGGCCTAAACGCGTTTAAAGTTACAGACTCATTTGTCTACGTTTAAGCAGCCTAA
>JABMCL010002910.1:0-7500 GCA_018857735.1 Alviniconcha marisindica | reverse complement strand
AGGTGATGGGTTTGGCCTGGATGGAATCATGGGTGGTGGGCGTGGATTAGGTGGAATCATGGGTGGTGGGCGCGGATTGGGTGGAATCATGGGTGGTGGGCGTGGATTGGGTGGAATCATGGGTGATGGTCGTGGATTGGGTGGACTCATGGGTGATGGGCGTGGCCTGGGTGGAATCATGGGTCGTGGGCGTGGATTGGGTGGAATCATGGGTGGTGGGCGTGGATTGGGTGGAATCATGGGTGATGGGCGTCGCCTGGGATGAATCATGGGTGATGGGCGTCGCCTTGGTGGAATCATTGGTGGTGGCCGGGGATTGGGTGGAATCATGGCTGGCGTTGAGTGTGGTTTTAGTGGAATCCTGGGCGGTGGAAACAGGTAGTCATCATGATGATCTAAAAATAAAAATACATAAATAAAATTTTGTTTAAGTAAGACGAACGCAAGGACGAGAGCAAGAACATTTACGTATCATGAAACCTGTGCTGTAGTGAGGGGAAAAAAACAGCCCACTCCATGAAGCCATGGAAGATACAAAGGGATGCAGACTGGGACGGGGCAAGTCTTGGATGGGTCAAGCAGAGGACAATATTGCAAGTATGCTGGCTGACAAGAGCTCAAGCATACCAAGAAGTGGGAAATAAATGTACCCAAATCCATTCCGGCATCTCTATGAGACGCAGAAAACGTGGTATGGCACTATCGAGTATGGCCAGCAGGCAAAACGGATTCAGAGATCAAGCTTCTCAGTCAAAGAAAACCTCAAACTGCAGGATCGGACAGTGTACACTGATGGCTCAGGGTGCAGCCTCACTGTCAAGCAACGTGTGGGTACCGTCCAAAAAGACAGTGCAGCCGTTACAGTCTCAGTTTCTAATTTGGCAATGGATATGAAAACACACACACACACACACCACACCATACCACCAATACGCACTCACACACACACACACAGAAAAACAAAAACAAAACAAAAAACACGCACACCACACCACACACACACACACACACACACACACACACACACACACACACACACACACGCATTCACGCACGCACGCATGCTCACTACACCACCCATACACACCCAAACACAAACACACACACACACACACACACACACACACACACACGAATAATTATACGGACGCAACCTCGCACACAGGCACCCTAACTACCTCAGCACAGAGAGAGAGACTCAGTACAGAGAGAGAGAGAGAGAGAGAGAGAGAGAGAGAGAGAGAGAGAGAGAGAGAGAGAGAGAGAGAGAGAATAAACTTTATTTTACGAAGGTAGTGGAGAAGACTCGAGGTCTTTTTACATCCAGCCCTCGCCCATGAGGGAAACTACTATTAACTAAGGATACAATGAGCTACAAATATGTTGAGTACATATACATTAATACAAACCATGTTAAAATGGACATCAGTAAACCGAGAAACAAGTCAATAATGATCATTGATTTTTTATATATATATATATACATATAAAATTAGCTTGATCTGGAGTAAACACATACACGCGCGCACGCACATAAGATTAAGAACATGTTTGTCATCGAAAACTACATGCACATAGAGCACAGACACACAAAATGTATGGGCTGCCTGAAGCAGCACAACACAGGTTGGAGCAGCACATGGAGAGATATATATATATCTGATTATGGTTTCACGTAACACCTAAGAGAGATAACATATGAAGCGTAAGACGCTTTTTAAACACTGAAGGACTTGCTGGAAGCCTCAATTCGCTGGGCAATGAGTTCCAGAGAGCAGGACCAGAATAAACCAGGCTGGACTTGAATAAATCTATCCTTGGTATTGGCACATTTAGCTTCCTTGATGAATTCCTCGAACTTTGATTAATCAATAATTTTGTTGATAGATAAATCGGTGCCCTACCCGATACAATTTTGTGCACAAAATGCGCTTTATTACTCATTAACCTAGAAGATAGCGGGAGAATTTGAGCCGCTTTGTAGTCTTTATCGGTAAGGCTAGTTCGTTTTAGAAGAACAATTTTGATTGCTCGCCTGTGTAGTGACTTCAATGGTTTTTGCAAAGAGTCACTTGCTGAGTCCCAAAGAGTTGAAGCATAATCTATACCTGACTGAATGTGTGCTTGGAAAAACGTTTTTCAGGCATGAAAGTTAAGAAAATGCTTTATTTTTGCTGACTGGTAGACTTTTTTTTGCCGTAGTTTTGCACAGGTCACGAATGTGGGGGCCCCAGGTGAGATTATTGTCTATTGTAACACCTAATACTTTGTGATCACCGACCTCAGTTATTTGTTGGTTATGAACGGAAAGGTGCGCAGATGGTGAGTGCAGTAGTTGTCGCTTCTGACGCGTCGTTAGTATCATGTACTTCGTTTTTGACGGGTTAAGAGACATATGATTAAGATGTGTCCATTCAACAACATCAGAGAGACATGACTGGAGAACAGATGTTATTGCAGGTACATCCTGTCCAGAGGTGTGAATTGTCGTGTCATCTGCTAACATGCCACATTGTGCAGATGGGATATGTAAAGGTAGGTCGTTTATATAGATGGAGAACAGGAGAGGTCCTAGGACAGATCCTTGAGGAACTCCAAATAAAACTCTTAAAATCCGACTGATTGTCTTTGAAGGAAACCTTTTCGAGGCGGCTGTTGAGGAAGGAGCAAATCAAACTAAGGGTGCTCGCTGATAGGCCGTAGAGAGTTAGTTTTCTTAGAAGTAGGTCATGATCGATTACGTCAAAGGCTTTAGCAAAGTCAATGAACAAGGACCCACACAATTTGTTTACGTTGATTTCGGATAGCCAGGTGTCGATCAGTTCTGTTAAGGCTGTGTGGCAGGAGTGGTTTGGTCTGAATCCTGATTGCTTTTCATAAAACAAGTCATTAACAAGAACATGCTTCATAACATGTTCGTTGATATGTTTTTCTAACGGTTTTGATAAAATAGGTAATATAGAAATGGGTCTAAAGTTTGAAGGATTCGATTTGTCACCAGATTTGAAGAGGGGGATAACTTTTGCTTTCTTAAATACCTGGGGGAAGGTGTTCTTGTCAATACAAAGGTTATATATATAGGTTAGAGTTTCAGCAATAAAAGGTGCCGAGAGACGCAGTATTTTCCCGTCTAAACCAGCAGTGCCTTTTGTGTTTGATTGCTTTAAATGACATAAAGATTTATACACTTCCCTGACTGTCATAAAAGGGAGCGCATTGGCTTCATGGCTAATCTTTTCTGTGCAATACTGTTCCAGCACTGTTAGTTTGTTGATGGGGGAATTATCTGTTTTAATCACTTTACTGGCAACACTGCAAAAATGGTTGTTTAAGTCATCTGGGGAAATTCCACTAATAGTGCTAGTATTCACTGGTGCGTGTTTATTAGTGAGTAGATTAATGGCTCGCCACGTGTCTTTTGAATTCTTGCTGTTTGCCAAAATGTCAGCAAATAAATGTGTGTTTTTGAGTCTCGGATCATGTAGATGACGTTATTTGTTTGGTTTTTTTTTTTGTATTCATCAAATAGTTTCAGTTTAAGAAGATAATCTCTGTAACGCATTGCATCCAATACTTCCGATGTCAGCCATCCGGGTTTGAAGGAGTATTTGATTCTCCTCTTTTTCTGAGGAGCATGCTTGTCAAGGACTTGAGATTTAGGCCGGCCTACCGCTTTAGGCCCGATTCATAGTTAAGGCCCCTGGTCTATGGTTACCATTTTGGGGCCATTGTCAATAGCCTTGAGATTTAGGCCGGCCTACCGCTTTAGGCCCGATTCATAGTTAAGGCCCCTGGTCTATGGTTACCATTTTGGGGCCATTGTCAATAGCCTTGAGATTTAGGCCGGCCTACCGCTTAGGCCCGATTCATAGTTAAGGCCCGGTCTATGGTTACCATTTGGGGCCATTGTCAATAGCCTTGAGATTTAGGCCGGCCTACCGCTTTAGGCCCGATTCATAGTTAAGGCCCTGGTCTATGGTTACCATTTTGGGGCCATTGTCAATAGCCTTGAGATTTAGGGCCTACCTTACCGATCATTTAGGCCCTGCATTACCATAGTTGAAGGCCCCGCTTCCGGTCTATGGTTACCATTTTGGGGCCATTGTCAATAGCCTTGAGATTTAGGCCGGCCTACCGCTTAGGCTCTATTAAGGCCCTGTTTGTTCATTGGGGCTTGTCATCCTTAATTTAGGCCGGCCTACCGCTTTAGGCCTCAATTCACTGGGCCATTGTAATGCCGAACGCATCTGGTCTATGGTTACCATTTTGGGGCCATTGTCAATAGCCTTGAGATTTAGGCCGGCCTACCGCTTTAGGCCCGATTCATAGTTAAGGCCCCTGCTGTACATCCGGAGAAGGGGTGGGTGTCGTCTGGTCTGTGTCAACGGCGGCGAGTGACGCAAGTGGACCAAAGGAGTTATGAGTTGAGACCGCCACACACTCGCGGCCAGAAGCAGTGTTGTGACCACCATTGTCGTCTATGGTGAAGTAGACGTGCTCAGGATCGTCATTATCGTTCGGCACTTCGTACGCCTCGTTGATAACAGTGGGTTGCTCGCTGGGGGCATCAAGGTCGCTGTACGGGTTTTCCAGGGGTCGTTCACTTGATTCACTCGCTTGATTACAATAATACATGTAATAGAAACAAGTCAATACAAAGTAAATAAAAAATATACGATACACTCACTTGATTATGATAACATGTAACAAAAACAGGTCAATACAAAGTAAATAAAAAATATACGCAGTTTCACGCACAAGGTGCCCGAGTCCTTCACACAACAGACCCCTTTCGTTTATCTCACTGTCGCACAGCGACAACCAATCAGAGTCGGCTACAAAGTTCTACAACTCCTTCAAAGCGGATGTAGGGGGGAACGTGCTGACACTGACTTAGAGCGTACTGAGATTTGACCGGGCTGAATCATTTTAGATGCCCACAGACTTCGTAAAATTTCCAGTTAATTCAATCCGTTGACTGACAAAGAAGCTCCGGCACCTGGCTGGCCGTTGTTGTTATTATTATTTTAATTTGTTTTCCCTTTGGGGTGAGCCGCTAGAGTGGGGTAGGGGTGGGGGCATTTAGTGTACGCCAGCACTGACAAGTGCGCGCGATCCGCCAAAGTGTGTGTGTGGGGGTTGGTGTGCGTGCGTGTATGTGTGTGTGGACGCGTGCACGCGGAAACCTGTGAACACGTGTGTGTGTGTGTGTGTGTGTGTGTGTGTGTGTGTGTGTGTGTGTGTGTGTGTGTGTGTGTGTGTGCCGCGTCAGTGCGAGCGTGCGCGCGCTCGCGTGCCGGCGACATTATGAGTGCGGGGTGTTTGTGTTTCAGTGTGCGTCAGTTTCACTTTGTTTTGTATGACTAAGTATGTGTAGTGATGTATTATTATGCTATTGCTTTTCTGTGTGAGTATTTATGCATTCCATACTTTAATTAAATGACAAAGCTCTTTGAGTCGCTCAACTCGCACCCATTATTTATTTGCTGCAGGCTATAGTCTTTTGACTGTTGTGGTTTGGTGGTGTGTTTACCTTAGGTTTGTCGGTTGTCCACCGTTTCTATAAATTTTGTCAGGTCAAGCTAAGTGCTTCGTTATTCCATTTAAAGGAACAAACCAACCAACCCAAACAAAAAAGAAAACAAAAAACAAGAACATATTAAATTAAATAAAAGAAAAATTAAGAAAAAAAGAAAAAAGAAAATGACCGTTTATAAATGATTCAAAATTTAAGAGCGCGCAACAACAGACAGACAATACTGATATCATAAACATTATTAGATAGAATAATATTGGTTACAGAAATGCGCTGTAAAATAAACAGTAGCCGCTCACACATTCAAATATGATTAACAGGCTATATACTCGGCACAAGTATAATCACTATTCTCATCCTGTCCGCCTTCACACCCACATCCATACACCATATCACCGCCTCCCACACATCCACACGCACACATACATACACCCACCCTCATATCTCAGTCTCTCTCTCTCTCTCTCTCTCTCTCTCTCTCTCTCTCTCTCTTCTCTCTCTCTCTCTCTCTCTCTCTCTCATAGACTAGTGACACACACACGCGCGGGTGCGCGTGCATCCACGCACGCACGCACGCACGCACACAACAACGGACCAAGCCAGGTAGCCTCATACATTATTCCTAAAACAGGATGAAAATCGGCATGAATTAGTGAAAGCGGAGAGAGAGACAGAGACAGAGACAGACAGACAGACAGACAGACATAGACAAAGAGAGAGAGAGAGAGAGAGTTAGCCTAAACGATTGTACATAATTATAGTAAAATGTAAGGTAAGAGATCAGAGATGAAAGGTCTCAACACAGCAACACATTCACCCTCACATGCACACCGCGACACTAGTGACACGTCCTGCCGGCAACCGACAGCCTAATCACTGTTAACTTTACCGCAGTTACTCACTACTACTAGTACTAGGGAAATAGAGCTATGCGCTCGGCCAGCAACCCAGCTGACGTGTTCCCCCTACTTCCGGCAGATTTTACACGTCAGTCCATTGCGCATGCGCGAAAATCTAAGTGAAAGGGGTCTATTATTGCCACACACGTGACTTAACTATCTCAGAATTAACTGACTAACCTGATTTCTCCATTGTAACCGACGATTCCAGACTGACGGAGTCTGACGGTAGGTTCCAGACTTCCCTGGTAACCACGGGTTGGAATCTAGGGGTACGCAGCTTTGCCGCTGTACGGGACTTCCTGGAGAGGAAGAAATTTGTTCTTTGCGGCTCGATCGTACGATGGATCGCCTGAGACATTCAAATGTTGATCCATTGTAGATTAATGCAACACGCCTATTCACCTACGCGTGCATTGATATGTACGTGCCCATACACACACACACACACACACACACACACACACACACACACACACACACACACACACACACACACACACACACACATACACACACACACGCGCGCGCGCGCGCTCATGAGAACACACATATACGCACGCACGTACGGGTATGCAAACACACACACACACACACACACCACACGCACACGCACCACACACACACACACACACACACACTGAAAAACACATACAAATACACAGGCGCACTGACACACATTAACACACATAGAAACACACACACAAATATACACGTGCACTGACACACATTAACACACAGACAAATATACACACGCGTGCATGCGCGTGTGTGTGTGTGTGTGTGTGTGTGTGTGTGTGTGTGTGTGTGTGTGTGTGTGTGTGTGTGTGTGTGTGTGTGTGTGTGTGTGTGTGTGTGTGTGTGTGTGTGTGTGTGTGTGTGTGTGTGTGTGATTGTATGCGTGTGACCACTTTTAATTTTAATTTCAGTCAATACATTCACAACATGATAATTCAATAATTTAACAATTAAATCAACAAATGGCTGAGTCAACACCAACCAATTAGCAATTAACAACAGTCTATCCAATCAGTTCACAGCTCATTCAGTCACTAACGAACGTTG
>JABMCL010000365.1:125000-131748 GCA_018857735.1 Alviniconcha marisindica | reverse complement strand
TGCTTACTTGTTTACCTGGTACTCAACATCCAGTCAACCAGGAAAGTTATATCAGGGAAAGCACACTTGGACAACTAGAAAAGTTGTATGGGGGAAAAAAGCAGATCTAGTCAATCACAAAAGTCTTTGTGGGCAAATCACACCCAGTCAACCACAAAGTTATATCTGGGCAGATTTAGTCAACCACAAAAGTCATGTCTGGGCAAATTAGTGTACTGTGGGCAGATCTAGCCAATCACAAAAGTCATCTGTGGGCAAATCACACCCAGTCAACCACAAAGTTATATCTGGGTAGATCTAGTCAACCACAAAAGTCATGTCTTGGCAAATCACACCCAGTCAACCACAGTTATTTCTGGGCCAATCACATTTTTTTACAGAACCAAATGACATGTGCTAAAGCAGGGCACGCTGTCAGTCAGAGATATGCTGACCATAACAGTAACTGTGCCATATGTTTGTTTTTTAAATATTAACAACTGCATCATGTGTGATTCATGCTTTGTCTCAGGTTTATGTGGCCTGTATGCATCGCTAGTAAGTAAACACGTTTTTTTTCCACACCCTTGCAAATGGCCTGAAGAGCAGGCACCTCCAGTTGTGGAGAGAGAGCTTGTAAGCGGCCGAGACAGTATGCTCCTTTTGACAAAAGCAGACAGGTCATATGCGAGGTGGAGTCCATCTCTTCTGATGACAACTGGGGACTCCCACAGGTGAATTGCACGAGGGAACGACAGAGGTTAGTGAGGGAGGCAGCTAGAAGGGATATTCCCCCCGGCCCCCACCGCTGTGCCCCCTGTAGGAAGGCCTATGTTAGGAAGGGATGGCTCTGACGCCACTATGGGCAGTTTCCAGTGCACCACGCTGAAGTACATGAGCAGCAGGAAGCTGCCTGCAGAAAAGAACTGGTGTACTGCCAGAGGGTAGCAGCAGGGCAGAACCTAAGTAGGGCAGAGAAGGAGGAAAGGGTGGAGGCATGGAGGAACAGGAGGCTATGGGGCAGGTCAGTGTACTGTAAATGCACTGGTCTCTACTGTTTGCCATGCCCCGCTTGCCTGGAATTCTGGGCCCATGTTCTCTTCTGTTTCAGGGGTGGCAAGGCGGGAGCTGGCGAGGGAGGCAGAACAAAGGTTGGTGAGGGAGAGGGAGGCAGATAGGTTGGAGAGGAAGAGGGTGACAAGGGAGTGCAGAGGCTTAGGGGTAGGTCAGTGTATTGTGACTGCCCTGGTCTCTACTGTTTGCCATGCCCCGCTTGCGTGGAATTCTGGGCCCATCCCCACTTTTACCCCCTCACAATGGCGCATTATGCGCAGGCCAGTTTAAATTATCTCTCCAGTAGCCCCTGGCCCATCCTACCCACAACAGCCGGGCCCCCAGCCAGGGTTAGGGCCGTCCCTGCCACAGTAGATCCAGCAGGGTTCAGTGAGGGAGAGGGAGGTAGAGAGGTTAGTGAGGGAGGCAGCTATGTTAGCAAGGGAGAGGGAGGCAGCTTGGTTAGCAAGGGAGAGGGAGGCAGAAAGATTAGCAAGAGGGTGACATGGGAGTGCAGAGGCTTAGGGGTAGGTCAGTGTATTGCGACTGCCCTGGTCTCTGTTTGCCATGCCCCGCTTGCGTGGAATTCTGGGCCCATCCCCACTTTTACCCCCTCACAATGGCGCATTATGCACGGGCCCGAGTTTAAATTATCTCTCCAGTAGCCCCTGGCCCATCCTCCCCACAACAGCCGGGCCCCCAGCCAGGGTTAGGGCTGTCCCTGCCACAGTAGATCCAGCAGGGTTCAGTGAGGGAGAGGGAGGTAGAAAGGCTAGTGAGGGAGAGTGAGGTAGAGGCTAGTGAGGGAGAGTGAGGTAGGGAGGCTAGTGAGGGAGAGTGAGGTAGAGAGGCTAGCGAGGCAGAGGGAGGCAAAAATATTAGCAAGAGATGCAGCTTGGTTAGTGAGGGAGAGGGAGGCAGAAAGGTTAGTGAGGGAGGCAGCTAGGTTAGCGAGGGAGAGGGAGGCAGCTAGGTTAGCAAGGGAGAGGGAGGCAGCTAGGTTAGCAAGGGGGAGGGAGGTAGAAAGGTTAGTGAGGGAGGCAGCTAGGTTAGTGAGAGGGCGGTAGAAAGGCTAGCGAGGGAGGCAGCTAGGAGCATAGGAGGAGGAGGAGGCACGGAGGCAAGCTGGTACACTGTGACTGTTCTGGTCTCTACTGTTTAATGGGCACGTGTCCTGCTTGTGTGGAATTCTGGCCCCGCTGTTGCTTTCAACCCCTCTCTGTCCCACTATGCACAAGCCTATCTAGCTTCCCTTCCCCATGGGCCTGGAATTTGCAGGAAAAATGGCAGAAATGCTCCATAAACAGAACAATCCTATAAAAAGGCCTGGTCAGGGTATGCCTATACCCTCTAACTCCTGATGTAGGGGTAGGCTACAGCTACCCAGTTGGCTGAGGTAAAATGAGGATCCCTTCAACCCTGTCAACTCTGTGGTCATATTACTTGGGATTTACCCATTCACATCCTTTCACTTAATTTGATAAGTTTACATTTATCACATCATCACATAACTGCGCTTACTTGTCAGTTACTTGACACTAAACACCCAGTCAACCACAGTCACATCAGGGTGAAAACCACCCAGTCAACCATGAAAGTCATATCTGGGCAAAACACACCCAATCAACCACAGAAGTCATATCTGGGCAAAACACACCCAGTCAACCAAGTCATGTCTGGGCAAAACACACCCACTCAACCACAAAAGTCATATCTGGGCCAAACACACCCAATCAACCACAGAAATTGTATATGAGCAAAACACACCCAGTCTACCCCGGAAGTGACATGGACTAATGACACCCAATCAACCACAAAAGTCATGTTGAGGCAATATGCACCTAGCCAACCATGAGAAGTCATATCAAGGCAAATCACCCTGTCAACCACAAAAGTCATAGCAGGGCAAATCACCCATGACACATACATGCATGTTAGCACTGGAGTGGATCAGATGACAGACTAATGTTTAAATTTACAGGTTGCCAAAGACGGGCAATACCTGATGGCCCCCACCGTCGCACCGCCTGTGGGAAGGCCTATGCTCAGAAAGGATGGCTCTGCTGCCACTACAGGCAGTTTCCGGCGCACGACCCTGGTCAGTATCATTTGGATCGACATTCAGAGATCAAGTCAAATGAATAGAATGGACACCTCCAATGTGCAATACTCTTGATTTGCACGTCCTTAGCTATGATCTCAGAAGAATTTGTCTGGTGCAAATCAAGCTGGGCAGAATTTGAAAGAAGTTGTGGTATTGTTTACAGATGCGTTTTTTTTAATGCAGTTTTGTCCTTCCAATGCAGTTTTGTACCTCTTGTTGTACATTGTGCATTATTCTACCCACTTTTTTCTTCTTGTGGCGGTGCAGAAAGGTTTGAGCGCAGTGAAGCTGCCCGTAGACGAGAAAATCCGATCTACTGGCAGGGTAGGTGAACTGTTTTGGAGAGGGGGTATGCATTGGACTGTTGACCTGGATCCAAGCTGGGCAGAATTTGAAAGAAGTTGTGGTATTGTTTACAGACGCGTTTTTTTTAATGCAGTTTTGTCCTTCCAATGCAGTTTTGTACCTCTTGTTGTACATTTTCAGTCGCATTTTCTTTTTAAAGTCAGTGAGGCAACTCAGTTTTATTTTGTGACTGAGCTGCATGTGCGATGCAGGAGCTCTGAATAGGTGATAGTTACAGTGCAACAGTAAATTCCGACTCACCATCAAAACCTTGAGGAGTGCAGGTGTGCAGTCCGTTGCTTTGTGCGATGTAACCGTAGGTTCTTGAACCTAGCTTTCAAGAGCTCTTTACCTGGGAGCTGGAAGGACTCCAGAGGGACTGTGATCAGCGGGCCTCAGCAGGAGCAGCCAGAGGGTGCACTGGGAGGTCGGGTATCTGCCGCTTTTTGTGATTGGTGAGCCTTCACAGGAGCGAACCACCCACAATACATTCACAGAGCGTAAACTGGCATTGCAACAGGTAAGTAACGTGATGCTTTACGCCCAGTCAACCAATATGGTCACAATATCAGGGTGAAACACATTTTGTCAGCATACAATGATTCCCTCCCCAAATATCTGTACATGATAAAACTGGTATAAGTCAAATAAAAAAAAAATAGACAACAGGGACCTACCATCAATGGGAGAGGCGGCATCTCTCAGGCACTTGCAGGCTGCAACAAAAAAGTAAACATGCTTAAATATAATGATAAAACTCAGAGTGAATTGTGTTCACTAATTCCATCATCCCAATTTCAACACAGCAGGTCATTCAGAGTGAAAGTCTGCTGTTCTGTGAACTGATGAGGACGCTCACCTATTCATCTACACAAATCCTCCTTGATGCTTATAAATAAGTAATTGCTTGCACCTAGTTGGAGAGGAAACAGGGTTCGTACAGGATTTTTACTGAGAAATTCCAAATATTCCCCCAAACTTTCCAGTACCACATAAACAGCCTTCTTTAGTCAGGTGCAGTGTTATCTCTTTAAAGCTTTCCCATATAAAGGTGAGCTGAATTACTATCGACCAATCTGCATTTCTGGTGTCAAACCTGGAAAGTAGTCTTATCTGGTGTGATGCTATGTACATCAACATTATTTGCTTTTACTTATGTAAAATGCTCCTTTCAATTGAAATATTTCACAGAGGTGTGTACTGGTGTTACAAATTATGTCATGGAGAAGCTTTTCTGTAGCGTATTGAGTGACATAAATAAATGTCTAAGATCTACACTTGGTTTTGTGATGTGGAGTACACAATCACCAAGAAACATAGTTTATCTATGTTAACAAATGTTTATCCACTTCATTTGTTAGTTTTGAGAACAGTAAACTTCATGTGCTGGTTATGACAGTACACATCAGTTTTGCAAGTAAAAGAAATGCTGAAATGACAGAAAATCGTTTTTGCAATGTATGTTTACTTATAAAATATACAATATACTGAAAGCCTCAACTATTAAATGTAATATTTAAAAAGAAAAAGAAAAAAAGTCATAACTATTTCACACCATTTCTGACTCCTGACCTGACCATCTTTAAACAGAACTGTTGTCAGGAAGACAAGTGTAGTTTTCAGAAATACTTTCAGAGGATACAGCCACCAGAGCAAATGCCAAATGATCACAAAGCCAATGAGAACATTAAACAGAACAAAGAGGCACCCACCATACACTGACAAAGGCCAATGAGAATATTAAACAGAACAAAGAAACACTCACTGTAACAAAGGACAAATGAGAACATTAAATAGAACAAAGAGACATCCACTGTCTAAACTAACCAGGAAGATGTGAATAAGCAAAATGGGGGGGGATCTTTTGAGCCCCTCCTCCCCAATTTTTTATGCTTTTAAATTATTATTTTTATTGGGGTCCCTAGGCTACCCCCACCCCCTTACCCATCTGTGTCCCAGTAAGCAATCCCTTCCCTGCTCAATGTGGAAGAGCAAGTAACTGGATTTCAGTGTCTTGTTAGTCATGCAGGGTAACCTCCGGGCAAACACTGAAGCAAGCTCTACCCTTACCAAAACTGGGCAATGCAGATGTGTGTACGCCTGATATGTCACAGTCAGCACAGCAAATGAAGATGCACATGTAATTTTTTATTATTCTTATTTATAAGTACACGCACAAATAATGTTTTTATATTAAACATTATTCTCATACTTTTTTTTTTTTTTTAATGACAAACACAATATATTAATATCAAAGGTTTAGTTTAAGCACTAGCTATTACAATGCACAAGAAAATTATCAAAAAGACTAAAAGAAATCAGTGTAATGACATAACTGAAACTCACTGAAAGTAACAATACATATATAGTCATGACTGCGGTAGACTATGATAATTTTTAAATATTAAGACAAAATTGTGAATCTTGACAGTATGGACAAACATGAAGCTCTGCCTTGTATTATAAGGAAAATACTGATCAAAATGATTTTTTTTCTCAGTTCAGTTTTTTTTTTAAACGGGGGCTATCGAAGTATTGTATCAGTTAATGCAATGGAAGCAAACTATATTGCTGACAAACCCCCCCCCCCCCCCCCCAACTTCATTCTATAAATGTATTAGGAAAAAAAATATATATATATATTGTCTGTATACAGGTATGACGACGCTGCCTTCCGGAAACCAGATGTTCATGAGATGAGTACAATCCTGCTCAGTCGGGTTTTGACGACTTAGATGAAGCGGTCACATGTTTTGTTCTCTGCTCCACAGCGGCTGAGGGCAGCCTAGATCACCGCGCCATGACAAAAGTCGGACGTTCACGCGAGATTTCATTATTCCTCGCGTTAGATGCTCTCGGCGGGTCATTTCGTCAAAAGGCACGTGGCCACCCAGCTATCGCACAAACGGTCGATTCAATTCTATCCAAACTAAATATTCAGTAAAAATCAGTTCAACTTCTATTCATTTTGGGGTTAGCTCAGTCAGAACCGGCGGGTTCTCAGTGCCGTTCACACATCGAGACCAGCAATACACTGATTTGATATTGCACGTGCGCAGCTGCCGGTCTTCTCGCGGGTTTGAACAGTCTTTCCTGCCAAGCGAGTCCGCATGGGTAGAAAAAATGGCGCATGACCGCCATCACAACGACGCACAATGTCACTGGCCAGTACTCTAGCCGGAGACGACAAAAAAAAACAAAAAAAACTTCTCGACTTACATTGTCCTGGAAACGTAATAGTGCCAAGGAGGTGGTGGAATTTGCTGG
>JABMCL010000365.1:102500-107500 GCA_018857735.1 Alviniconcha marisindica | reverse complement strand
GTGTCCACAACTCCGCCGTTGGGAAACAACTGAAGCAAAAAAGAAGTCCAACTCCCTCTCTCAATCAATCAAATAATCAATCAAATCAAATCAAAATAAATCTTTATTATTCATCAATATACAAAGCATAAAAATGAAAAATTTCTTTTGACACATGGGCTCAAGACCCAAGAAGGTACATTTAAAATAACCCAATAGCCCAGCACCACCTCCCTGCTCTTGATATCCTCTGGGCTAGCTTCTGGATGGATTGTCTTGCTGCTGAGCTGTTCCTCAGCAGTTGCTTTTTCGGACACTGTCTTTGTGGCTTCGTCTCGCACAGCTGCTGAGAGAGCAAGTTGCGGAGTACACCAGTTGCTTCGCACTGGCGGGGTCCCCACCTTCCTTATCATTGTTGTTCTGGCGGTGGCTGGCGGTCTCTTCGGGCTTTACGGATCGGAGTGCAGGGTTAAGCTACTCATAGATACCCGATCCCCCCCCCCCCCCCTCCCCCCCCCCCTCCGCCCCCCCCCCCCCGCTCCCCGTCCCTAAAAAGTCGTATGTGGCTTCTGTGGACGTAAAGCAACATGAAAAAGAAGAAGAAGAAAAAAGAAGAAAGAAAAGGCGGTCCTTCATCCTATTAATGTGTTACATGTCAATCATATTAATGTGCATGATACTGTTTATTAAGGAGCGCATTTCCATAAGGAACATAATCATATTCTATTTAAATCGTACCTGTTGGTTTCAACCTTGCTCGTACGTTAGTGCGAATCGTTTATACATGTACATTTATTTGTTTGTTTGTTTGTTTGTTATTCATGTGTGGCACCCACGTTTTCCTTTGAATGGAATAAAAAAAGTACTTGACATGACTATCGCATGATCCACTGACTCATGCAAAACAGTCTCACAGTTGTCTAGTCCAGATGAATGCTGCCTCGCTCTTCTATTCTCCCAAGTCAGGACAAAAAAATCAATTCTGCGCAACAGGTTTATTTTGCCACGAGATTTATTCTCAAAGATCAGACACCTAAATATAAAGACAATGACAACAACAACAAAAACAAAAACAACAACCACTGCAGCAACAGCAACAAAGTTTTCTTCTTCCTCATTGTATGACCTTTGTTCAAGTTTTCTTCTCAGTCTCTGCCCAAGCTTTCTATAGTTCTATTTCTGGTCTGTATATGTTAATTGTAGTGGGAATCGATTCCCCTCCGATCAAAAACCGCCGTCTTTCGTGACAGAAAATAATAACGGAGGCCTCAAAGTCAGTCAGTAGTCAAAATCACGGCGCGACTGGTGGTTTAAAAGAAAGAGGAGAGAGAGAGAGAGAGAGAGAGAGAGAGAGAGAGAGAGAGAGAGAGAGAGAGAGAGAGAGAGAGACAGACAGACAGACAGACAGACAGACAGACAGACAGACAGACAGACAGACAGACAGACAGAGAGAGAGACAGACAGAGACAGGCAGAGACAGAGAGACAGAGAGACACAGAGAGAGAGAGACAGACACAGAGAGAGAAGCGGGGCGGGGAGGGGGGGGGAGGGGGGAAGGGAAAAAAAGTTGAAGAAAAAGACGGTCTTTTAACCGCAAACAGCGGTGTAGTGCGCGCGCAAAAGGTCACAACAACGCCATCGCTTTTCTCGCACCATCACGAAAAAATAACTGTCTGGGGCGAGTGCAAACACGACATCATTTTACGACGCCGATTGCCAACCTTCGTGATCAAAGATGATATTTCCTGGCGAGAGGGGCAATCAGGCGTGTTTGACGCGAGCGAGCCCACACTCAAACTGCCGCCATCAATGCCGCGGCTATTGATTGCCAAGAACCATCAAGTGCCGGTCCTTTATGCCTGAGGTAAACAACGCTTTCCCCCCCTCCAGTAATGAAGAGCTCCCGGGCACGTGCGGTACGTCCGAGACTTGGACGAGATTCGACAGCAAACTCATAAACTTCCTACCCAATTCCGTACCCCCCCACCCCCACCCCCCTGCAACCGCCCCCTCTCCCCATACCATCATCGCACCCCCCCCCCCCCAACCTCTACCTTCCTAGGCCTCCTCCTCAACCCCTCGTCCTTTCATTCATTCCCCCTTGCGCTCGATCTTCCCCGTTGCCTATATTTGCACGACCAAACGAACGCTGCCATATCTTGGCGCTTCGTTTGCCAGCCTAGCGGAGATCCGGGTGTGTGAAGATCTACGCTCACCTATCATGTCACAATCACCGCTCAGACCCCAAACTGTGACCTGACTGAAGCCATCGGCGGGAAACAAGGAAGCGCTATGAATTCTTCTACCGATGCTGTTGCTTGCGCTGAGCTAACGCTCTGTGTGGCTCTGTGTGTGTGTGTGTGTGTGTGTGTGTGTGTGTGTGTGTGTGTGTGTGTGTGTGTGTGTGTGTGAGGTGTGTGTGTGTGTGTGTGTGTGTGTGTGTGTGTGTGTGTGTGTGTGTGTGTGTGGTTGTGTGTGTGTGTGGGTGTGTGTGTGTGTGTGTGTGTGTGGGTGTGTGTGTGTGTGTGTGTGTGTATGGTGTGTGTGTGTGTGTAGTGTGTGTGTGTGTGTGGTGTGTCCCAGTGTGTGTGTGTGTGTGTTGTGTGTGTGTTGTGTGTGTGTGTGTGTGTGTGTGTGTGTGTGTGTGTGTGTAGTGTAGTGTGTGTGTGTGTGTGTGTGTGTGTGTGTGTGTGTGTGTGTGTGTGTGTGTGTGTGTGTGCGTGCGTGTGCATTCTGCAAGGCACGGCAAGGCAAAAAGGCACGGAACGGCGTAACATACAAGATGACTGCGACCACAATCGAAAGCGCCATGCTGTAGCCTAGTATATATTGCGTATAATTATAGTACCCTGGAGCTAACGTGACAACACAGCCATAAACCCGTGTCTTGCTAACCAGCTTCCTGTTGATCGTTGAAGCTTTGCGCGCACGGTACAGCACGACACGACACGACACGGCACGGCACGGCACGACACGACACGGCACGGCACGGTGCGCCTTTGCAGCTTCCCCCTAGGCTGCATGCATACAGCGCGGCCAGAATGTCCGCAGCCGCGGGAAAGACATAAACTCTGGCGGCGATCAAACAGAAGTGTTGGTTCGTTTGGACAGCAGTAAACGACGTCGCCACCGGATAATTATTACGGCCTTACGAGCCGAACGCACAATAACCGTCTTCCTCTAACAATAACCGCCTTCCCCTAACAATAACCATCTTCCCGGTAACAATAACCGTCTTCTCGGATATATATCTACAGCCATGAAAAGGACGGGTCCGCTTGTAGTATTAACAACACCGCTCCGGGCTTGACGCTATTTGCAGGAGCCACACTTTCCCCGCGTTGTTTATTGGGAAACGACCCATAGCGGCATGGGGCGAGTGATGGGCAGAATCAACTTCTGCCGGGCCCCCGTGCGCCCATTACTTCTGTCCCGGCTTCCTGGCAGAGATTGGCTTTTTGCAGGTGAGGGTCTAATGCAGGAATAAAAGAACGATATTCTGCGCGTAGCGGTTAAGACCGCTGCCAGTCCTCATTGTTTCGAGAGCCGGTGGGTCGATCACGGTGCACGTTTAATCCGCCCGCAGATTGAAACGGGGGAAGAAGGGGAAACAAAACTGATTAACCAGTTGTTAAGAGGGGCCGCAGCGATAGAATCGCGAAAGAGAGCGCTCGAGGGCCTGGCGTCAGTGTTGTGGACAATATCCTTGTTTTAGTGCTTCCGTTTCTGAATGTCTGTCGTCAGTGTCAGTTTAGTGCCCGCAGCCATGTAATGGTGTACGAGGAACAGACACGCCGATGCATTAATGCCTATCTTGCGCCACTTTTTTCTTTTCTTCCTTTTTTTCTTTTCTTTTCTTCTTTTCTTTGTGTGCCTGTAACATAGGCGCAGTTTTTGTTTCTCTTTCTCTGTTTGGTTTTCAAAAGCGCACACGCAATTCAGACGAAAACATCAAACATTATACCTATGCGAAATCTTGTTCGGTAATATAATTATTTGTCATCTTTCTCTGCCAGTTCTTTTCTGTTTGTTTTTGTTTGTTTGTTTGTTTGTTTGTTTGTTCTCTCTCTCTCTGAACCATATTTTTCATTTTCATCCTCCTCATTTTTTTTCTTTCTGTCGTCGGGTTTTGGCCCCTATTTTAAAATTGTCCTCTCTCTCTTCACCCCCCCTCCCCAACACTATCATCTTTTTCATCAACTGCGGTAGTCAATGTTGTTACTATTGTTTTATGTGTAGCCTATTGGCATGTAGATTAGCAGGGACAGATTGTAAGAATAGGCAACTGCCTAAAATCTTAATTCTTGTGTAATAAAGTTCTGAGTTCTGAGTTCTCTCTCTCTCTCCCCCCCCCCCCCCCCCCCCCCTCTCTCTGTTTCTGTCTCTCTGTTTCTGTCTCTCTGTCTCTGTTTCTGTTTCTGTCTCTCTGTTTCTGTCTCTCTGTCTCTGTTTCTGTCTCTGTCTCTCTCTCTTCCCCCCCACCCCCTTCCCCGACGGTGTTGTGTCCAGGTTTTTACGCGCGTTTGGTGACTTAATTATGCTATGAACTGGTGTAGAAACAGTCTGAACGTTTTATTCGCAGTGATGTGACCCTGCATGTGCAGCTGACAAGACGTTAAAATCAAAGAACCAGCTACGCCGTGCCCCCAGCCGCTTCCCGTCATTGTCCAGTTTCCGTTTGCTGTGTCAGTGTCAGCCAATTACGTCTCAGTTCATGTCAGTGATGCACGTTTGCATGGTCAAGACAGTGCCGTGTAGCTGATCAAGAGGACAGGACTGGCGTATCTGTGTGTTATCAGCAAAGAGACTGGTGGCGACAGAAGGAGTTTTCATCAAGGAGGAGAGAGATGCGGAGTAAAGACTGAAGAGGATAGGACCAAGAACTGAACCCTGTGGGACAGCGAAAGAAACAGACAGACAGACAGACAGACAGACAGACAGACAGACAGACAGACAGACAGACAGACACACACACACACACCATGCATGCACACACACACGCACGCACGCACGCGCGCAAA
>JABMCL010000365.1:75000-100000 GCA_018857735.1 Alviniconcha marisindica | reverse complement strand
TGTTTGCGTGCGTGGTGTGCGCGCGCGCGCGCGCGTGTGTGTGTGTGTGTGTGTGTGTGTGTGTGTGTGTGTGTGTGCGTGCGTGCGTGCGTGTGTTTGCGTGCGTGCGTGTGTGTGTGTGTGTGAGTGTGTGTGTGCGTGTGTTTGCGTGTGTGTGTGTGTGTGTGTGTGTGTGTGTGTGTGTGTGTGTGTGTGTGTGTGTGCCGGTGTTGCGTGCGTGCGTGTGTGTGTGTGCGTGGTGTGTGTGTGTGTGTGTGTGTGTGTGTGTGTGTGTGTGTGTGTGTGTGTGTGTGTGTGTGTGTGCATCAAACATTGTTTGATTTGGTTAGGACTAATTGTTTGCAGGAAAGAACCTATCGGTCATTGCAAGAATCCTGTTTCATGCTGAAGTTCCGGGCTGTCCGCGGGCGGCGCTTTGGGCGATGACAATAACATGCATTATTTCCACACAAGGGCGCTAAAAACGTCAATGCTAACTCGTATTGCTATGCACGCAGCGTTCTGTCTCTCTTTCTCTCTCTGAAACACACACACACACACACACACACACACACACACACACACACACACACACACACGCACCACCACACACACACACACCACACTTATATATACACATGCACGAGCGCACACGCTCACACACGCACAGTCACACACACACACACACACACACACACACACACACACACACACACACACACACTGACAGGGCTCTCCCTCACGCGCGCCCTCTCTCTCTCTTTCTCTCTCCCTTAATATCTCGTAGTATGTGGTTGACAGGGCGTTAAAAACTAATAATCAGCCCTCCTCTCCGTCCCGTCTCTACGACACACACACACACACACACCACACACACAACACACGCTCTGTCTCTCTCTCTCCCCCTCTCTCTCGCTGGCACACACACAGGCACGCGCCCTTACCCCACCCTGTCCACGCTGTCAGGACAAGCACCATGCAAGCACCTAACGACCTGTGTCTAGCTGCACGTGAATCACGGGGTTCAGTGACACCGTGCTAGCAGCCATGTAGCTAGCTGGGCGGGGGAAGCAGGCTGAAGGACAAGGGACGGGGGGAAGGGGGGGGGGGAGGGGGAGGGTAGGAGAAGCCTTTTTATTTTACTTTCTTTTTAGACCTGTGGAACACGACAGGCTCTCGACAAGGACCGCGGCGATCGCGACCGTGCAGAACTGGCGCAAGTTGGCAACAAGTATAATGGAGGAGCGGAAACGAGTGGCAGCCGCTGAATGGTCTATTTCCCCGACATCTGGTCTGGTCTGCCCGGCTGCTGAAGAAATCCACCACAGCAAGACTCGTCTCAGAGAAGCATATCCTGTCTCATAGCACTGTCCTGTTCAACAGAACTGTAGCGGAGAAGCATGTTGCCAAAAGGCCCACACAGAAGCCTGTTGCACAGAAACCTACCACAGAAGTATGTTGCCAAAAGGGCCACACAGAGGCCTGTTGCACAGAAACCTACCACAGAAGTATGTTGCCAAAAGGCCCACACAGAGGCCTGTTGCACAGAAACCTACCACAGAAGTATGTTGCCAAAAGGCCCACACAGAGGCCTGTTGCACAGAAACCTACCACAGAAGTATTTTGCCAAAAGGCCCACAAAGAGGCCTGTTGCACAGAAACCTACCAAAGTATGTTGCCAAAAGGCCCACACAGAGGCCTGTTGCACAAAATCTTCCCACTTAAGTATTTTGCCAAAAGGCCCACAGAGAGGCCTGTTGCACAAAATCTTCCCACTTAAGTATGTTGCCAAAAGGCCCACAGAGAGGCCTGTTGCACAAAATCTTCCCACTTAAGTATGTTGCCAAAAGGCCCACAGAGAGGCCTGTTGCACAAAATATTCCCACTTAAGTATGTTGCCAAAAGGCCTGTTGCACTCAAACCTACCACAAAAGTATTTTGCCAAAAAGGCCCAAACGGAGAGGCCTGTTGCACAGAAACCTACCACAGAACCACAAAAGTCTGTCCCAAGCGACATATAAAGAGCAATGTAAGGGCGACCCCTGTCAGTCATATCTCTCTGCATAGAAAGCAGCAGAAAAAGCATTCTGCGTCTGATCCAAGCGGCATACAAAGAACAATGTTTCTCTGCATACGAAGCAACAGGGAATGCATCCTGTCTCTGATCCAAGCGGCATACAAAGAACAGTGCAATGACGACCCCCAGTCACCTCTGCATAGAAAACAATAAATTAAAAAAATCTGAAATAGAATGATTGACTTATCTTGTTTTCGTTGAGTTTTTTGCAGCTTGTTCGGTGCTTGGAAGATTGTTATCATGACAATGACGTGTTATAGGTGTGATGTAATGAATATTATATGACGTAAAATTTAAATGGAACAGAAGAGTGACAGAGAAAGATGCGGAGAGTTTATCGGTTAAGTGTCGTTTTGTGGCTTGATAAAGGGGATTTCCCCGAACATTTGCATACTGTTTATCACCTCTGCATAGGAAGAAACAGGGAGAGCATTCTCAGTCTCTGGTCCAAGCGGCATACAAAGAGCAATGCCTCTCTGCACAGGAAGAAGCAAGGAGAGCATTCAGAGCCTCTGATCCAAACGGCAGATAGGAGCGCTCAGTGTCAGAAAATGGTGAAGACTGATCGATCGTACGTTGACAGGTTGACGGTGCCGTGGCGGGTGCAGTCGACTGCACGTCATTCTGGCGGCCGAGACTTCACCCTCTGCTTCCCTCGCATTCTCGAGATCAGACAATCATGGTCAATGGTGACCCTGTTGGCTGGGCTTGGCTTCATTCTCTCCCTTGCCCTTGACTTCCGGTTTGTAGTTTCCATCGGGGCAGTCAGTCAGTGGTGGTCTTCGGAGCCCAGATCAGCAGGAGTCACTGACTTTCTTCTTCTTCTTACTTGCTTATTTAAAGTCTTTTCACATGAGTGATATATTGCACTGATCTTACAATTATCATGGTAACAGCATGTATCCTCAAGTTGCACCAGTAGAAATATATGTTAAAAACAACAACAACAACAAACAACTTATTTGCAGTCAACAAACAACCATATATACATTTGTGTCTGCATCGATAATGATAATTAGTTTCACTTGATCTACATCCAATACTCACACGACCACATAAAATTATACACGCATATGCGAACACATTCATACACCCTAAATGTCATAAACTCGCACGATGATACAAAAAAAAAAAAAAAAAAAATACTGTATAGATATTCTCGCTTAAATTCTAACAAATTTAATTTAGCTATCACACAAACGTTCATTCCACCCGCCCCTACATATATATATATACTGTAATACATACACCTCACCTCCCCCCACCCCCACCCCTCCTAATGACATACTTAATTTAGCTACTGACTATTGCTGAGATAGTGTTGCACAAATACATGCAGTTGCAGCTGCTTCGTTTGAAAAAAAATGGACAATTGAGCCTTTCTGTGGGCTTCTTTGCAACCATTTGGTATTGTTTTAGTTGGTAGGCTTACGGTATCAGTATATCACAGGCGTATTATTGTGCGCGCGCGCGCGCGTGTGTGTGTGTGTGTGTGTGTGTGTGTGTGTGTGTGTGTGTGTGTGTGTGTGTGTGTGTGTGTGTGTGTGTGTGTGTGTGTGTGTGTGTGTGTGTGTGTGCGTGCGTGTGTGCCTCCGCGGTACAAACACGCTTCCTTAGACAACGTCTGCAGTGTAAATTACGTTTATTGTATTTTTTTTTGTTGTCTGTTTGTTTATCCCCCCCCCCCCCAACCCCCCAGCCTGCAGGTTTCTTTGCAACAGCATCGATTGTTGTAGGCCTTCTTTGCAATAGGCCTTTCTGTGGCTTCTTTGCCAATGTTTTCTGTATACTCAGTCTCTGAGCAACTTATTGTCTGGATGTTTCTAATCTAGAACAGGACACGGTGGCTATACATGTATGCTTGTTTGGGTGATTGTCCTGATGAAACCAGGTCTCAACGACAGGGTGACTACGAAAGCCGGCACAAAATGTCTAAATGAAATGTCAGTGACTCGATAGAAAATGAAACAGGGAAAACGATATTCCGATCTGTAGACATCTATATAATGATCGGCAAACCAAATAAAAACAAAGCAAAATCCCCCCCAAAAAACAACAGCAACAACAACAACAAAAAACAACAACAACAGCAGAACACACACACAAAAACAAGCAAACAAAACAAAACAAAACAAAACAAACAAAACAAAACAACCCAACACCAACAGCTTAATAACAACGGAAAAGCTGAACAATGAATATATACAACATATCAGCTTACCTCATCAGGCTGTTCATCTTGAAAACTGGCTCATCCAGCTGCTCCAGTCTAGACATATAAAATTGCATTAAAAACGTAATAATAATAATATAATCTCTCTCTCTCTCTCTCTCTCTCTCTCTCTCTCTCTCTCTCTCTCTCTCTATATATATATATATATATATATATATATATAGTATAGTAGGGTGACAGAGAGGAGAGGGAAGAGAAGGAGGAGAGAGAGAGAGATGAGAGAGAGAGAGAGAGAAGAGAGAGAGAGAGAGAGAGAGAGAGAGAGATCCGATGGGACCGAGACAGTCGGCTGTGAATTATAGTCCCAGGTAACAAACAAATAATACATTCTTCTTCGTGAGGAGGAGCTGCACAGTGGTTTAGCGGCTCTTGCCGCTATGAGAGTTCGAAAACTGTTCACAGAGTCGTCGTGGATTGTGGTGGTGGCCAGGTGGTTCCAGTCCACAGCCGTTCGCACAAAGAACGAGTTTTTGTATTGCTGTGTGTGGCAGTGCTAGATGTTAAAACATATCTTGTCGTTACTTGCAACTGGGTTGCTTGTGCTGTAGTCTGGGGTGTTTCTTGCACCTACTAGGCGACCTGGTTTCTGAGGAGATAGAAACTGGTTTGCTGGTATGACCGGAACCAGCGCCTCAACCACATTGTGGAAGAACGTGAGGGCGGAGCTGCATGCGTGTGTCTACGCTGTAGGGAGGGTTGGTCGAATTTGTTGAGGAGTTTCTGAGCACTGCCAGGGGCGATGGACCTGTATAGTCACCAGCAACGAACCTTCTTGCTTGCTCCGCTTGTCTAAGTGGGCAGAGCTAGCTGTCAAGGTCAGAGCGAAATGTCGTCGTGAGTCCAAGCTGTACTCGCATGTGCAAATAATGCACTGTATGTCTTCTTCTTTTTCTTCTTCGCTGATCACAAGGACAGCTCGGCCAGCTTCGCAGTTCGTGCTGTCCTCTCAGGTTCCAGCGGCCATGGGCCGAATCGTACGTAGAACGTCGTCTGCATGGGTGTCCGTTGGCCAAGTAAGTAATTCCTCAAGTCCATGGCTGATTGCAGCTTTCTTCCAGTGATATCTGGCTGCTTATTTCAATCTTCAGTCGTATCTGAAAGGTCCGCGTTTAGGACACACATACACACACACACACGCACGCACAAATGCACGCACGCACGCACAAACACACACAAACACGCACGAATGCACGCACAAACACACTCGCACGCACGAATGCACGCACGCACGCACAAACACACACACACGCACACGCACGAATGCACGCACGCACGCACGCACACACACAAGCAAACAAAACAAAACAAAACAGGAGGCCCTAGAAGGTGGGGTTGAAATCGGATGGATGTTATGATCCGTCCATCAGAGCATTTGGTTTCGTGTTGCATTAATGAATTCGGTTGAAGAATGATCATCGAACTTTGTCACTGAACGAACAAAATGTTCGCAATTTATTTGAACACAAGTTGAGACAGATTTCTTTGCCTGGTCAGTTATTTATGCCTTTTAGACGGTTCCTGCATTGCGTGAGTTTGTCGCAATTGGTCTAAAAATACTAGATCCTTTGTGTGTCTCCCATGAAACGGAAACAGCTACATATCCTTGACATTTGTTCTGTTGCTCTAATTCAGTCACATGAAGTACATTTATGTTGGAGAGAGAAGCATACGTCAAGCACTATTATATGTATTAGAGAGAGAGAGAGAGAGAGAGAGAGAGAGAGAGAGAGAGAGAGAGAGGAGAGAGAGAGAGAGAGACACACACACACACACACACACAGAGAGAGAGAGAGAGAGAGAGAGAGAGAGAGAGAGAGAGAGAGAGAGAGAGACAGAGACAGAGACAGAGACAGAGACAGAGAGACAGACAGACAGAGACATAATACTAGCAATCGATTCCCCCATCCTCCACTCTCGCACCAAAGAAAAACAACAACAAAACAAACAAGCAAACAAACTAAAAACTAGAAACCCAAAAGAATAGAAAACACACACACACACACGCACACACGCACGCACGCACGCACAGAATACACTATAGAATAGCAAAGAAAAAGTGCTTTCTGGCTGAGATCGATGCCTTGTAAGGTAGCCATACAAAGACTGAACGTCAGCGTGAGATCAAATTTCAGAATTTTGATTTTATTGTTGTTGTTCCTTCTGTCGGAGATGATGATCACTGGTGATGACAATGATCGATGATGCTTACGGTAAAGACGATATGATGTTATCGTGATGGAAAAAGGATGATGACAACAGCTATGAGGAGCAGGAGGAAGGGTAGAAGCGCGTGGACAGAAGGATGGGTTGCAGAACGGAGGCTGGGAACTGCTCTGCGGCTGTTGGCTGCTTGCAGCTTCATCTTCCCCACCCATCCTTTTTGCTTCCTCTGAGAGCGCAAGATGCGTTTCTTTTGAAGACAAACCAAGAAGATCAAAACACACGAAAGGCTGAAATTCTAATTAGACAACGCGAAACAGTGTCCCAATGTTCAGGGGGAAAACAAAACAAACAAAATCACACACACTTTGTTTCTTCAAACAACGAACGGACAGATAATTACACTAATAAACGACGATATTAATGAAATTTGATCTGCTTAGCCTTCAGTTGGTGGAGAAAGGTTAAAAAACAAACAAAAACAAACCAAAAAAAAAAACCGCACAAACGGTTCAAAACAATGCTTATTTTAATTAGACAACGCGAAACATATCCACATTTTTCGAAGAAAGAAAGAAAACACTTTTTTTCAAACAGCGAACAGAGATTACACTAGCAAACGATGACAGAAATGAAGTTTGATCTGCTCAACTTTCAGTTGAAAGTGAGGTTTACTTAGTGAAGAATGCAGACCAAGAGGGAAAGGCAAAAAAGGAAAAAGAAAAAAACACCAAAATAAATAAATAAATAAAATACCCCCCACTCCCACCCCCACCCGAAAACAACAACAACAACAACAAAACGATAATTAACTGACTTACCGCCAACTCTGACAACTAGATGAGCTTCAGACAGCCAGTGCCTGCGTACAAATTAACACACCTTCTTAGACAAGCCTGCGGGCTGTCCAAATACCGTTGTAATGTCAACAATTAAACCACGAGCCCGTGTGGTTTTTGAATACGATGATCACGTCTTGAACACTCTCTGCCTCTGTCTGTCTCTGTCTCTCTGTCTGTCTCTCTGTCTCTGTCCCTTTCTCTGTCACTCTGTCACTGTCTCTCTCTGTGTCTGTCTCTCCGTGTCTGTCTGTCTCTGTCTGTCTGTCTGTCTGTCTGTCTCTCCGTTGAGTGAGTGTGTGTGTGTGTGTGTGTGTGTGTGTGTGTGTGTGTGTGGAGCGGAGGGGTGGTGGGGGTGGTGGTGGTGGTAGGGGAGGCAGTAATTAGAAAATACTTATACACGTCGTGTCTGATCCATCCCGGCCGTGTTTTCTTGTTCAAAGGCGTGCTTTTATTGTTCTTAACACGTGGCATTCATGGACATCTTCTCGGGTTTAACGTGAGTTTAGACGTCCTTTGAGGCTAGCTCTGATTTCTCACTAATTATCGTGCGTGTGACACCCCAAGAGTGCTTTTTGGAAACCCTACGCCAGATGGAGCATCTCAAACGCCTTCTCCGCTCTGAAATCTGAAGAGAATACTGTCAACCGCTTCCGCTCTGGACTGCATGCTTTAGTTACCAACAGGCGAAGAGATTCGCCAGCCTGTGCGCGTTTTGCAAAGGTATTATGTATTGACGGCACTTCCCAGCGACAGGTTTGAAACATGTGAAGGTATTTCAGCGCGCCATTGTTTTGATTGATCGTATGTTGTTTTATCTGGCGAATTACCGAGTGTAATCGGTTGTAACCAGAATTAAAATAAAAGCTGTATATATGTGCTTGTGTGAATAATATCTTCATTATGACAATCGTGCCAATAAATAATAAGGGTAACGCTCGTTCACATACGTATGCACACACACACACACACACACCACACACACACACACACACACACACCACACACGACCACCACCACCACCGCACGCACGCACGCACGCACGCACGCAACGCACGCACCACACACACACACACAACAACACACACACAACACACTGACACACCACCATCGAAGAGAGAGAGACGAGAGAGAGGGAGAGCACCGACAGACAACGACCGACAGACAGACCGGACAGAGACATCCTGGAGAGAGAATAGAGAGAGAGACGAGGAGGAGAGGATGAAGAGGAGAGAAGAGGACAGAGAGAGAGTACAAAACCAACCACCCATACGGTAAGAACCACCGATGTCTGAACTCGTACAACAAACACTGAACGACGGCTTTGCTGAGCCAACCACATCATTGAAGGGACAAGAGCGTTACAACACAACAATGACAAAACACCCTCCTGCGGATTTTCTCATCCACGGACTCGAATTCCACACTCTCTCCTTTAGTCGCGGCTGCGACGCAAGTCTTTCCCGATGCTTAAATCCCACTATTACGCCCCTTGCTAATGACGAGGACGTGAGTAGTGATTAGTTCACCAAGGAGAGCAAGCAGGACGGAGGGATTACCTCCAGGGTTTACAAGAGGGGCTGGTCTTACCTGGCCACACCTACGAGGTGATGGTTTACACCTGTGTGTGGATGCTGCTTGAGGTGGGTGAGTCACTGTTGACAGCGGGCGTGTGGGAAATACCCATTTATGACGTGTCTGTTACATTGTTTTGGTGTGTGTGTTGTGTGTGTAGTGTGTGTTTTGTGTTGTGTGTGTGTGTGTGGTGTGATGTGTGAGGAGAAGAGAGAAGAAATGGAGAGAGAGAGAGAGAGAGAGAAGAGAGAGGAGAGAGGAGAAGATAATACTTTATTACACAGGGATAAAGATTTAAGCACGTGTCGGCTTTTTTACAAATCTGTCCCTGAGAGAGAGAGAGGAGAGAGAGGAGAGGAGAAGAGAGGAGAGAGAGAGGAGAGAGAGAGAGAGAGAGAGAGAGAGAGAGAGAGCGTGTGTTGTGATTGTGTGAGAATGTGTGTGTATGTGTGTGTATGTGTGCGTCAGTGCGTGTTTGAACGCGTATGTGGCTGCGTGTGATCTGTCTTGCTTTTTGTCTTCCTTGTTTTCACACCATGCGGTAGTTTTGGCGTTAAAATTCAACTACTAAATTTTTCTTTACGCTGGAGCTTTTGTTGTTGATGCTGCTGGTGGTGCCGGCTTTTAGGTACCAAACCCGGCTTGGACCCTGTTCTGACGTGCCTGCTTTTGCTGGAACGATTTTGTCGTATATGCACGCGCGGGGGCGGGGATAGCTCAGTGGTTAGAGCGCTGGACTCGTGATCGAAAGGTCCAGGGTTCGAGTCCCGACATGAGCGGCTGGAAAGTTGTTGTTTTTCTTCTCCAGAGTCAGGTTTCTGTGCTGACTCTTATTTCGGTATCCGTTTCACCACCGTGTTACCGCAGTAGCGCGTAAAAGATCCCTGTCATTCTGCCAAAAGTGCAGATGGCAGTTTAAGTACGTGTCTTTGCATGAAGTGACGTGACTGACATGGTGTACACAGAACGGGCCGAGACATCAGCAGTTTCATGTGGCACAAGCCATGTAACAACCAAATAGCGCTGTAATTACAGCACTTCGGTGGATATTCAAAACGCGCTGTAAACACACAGACCTACCGACAGACAGACAGACAGACAGACAGCGCTGTAATTGCAGCACTTCGGTGGATATTCAAAACGCGCTGTAAACACACAGACCTACCGACAGACCTACCGACAGACAGACAGACAGACAGACAGACAGACAGACAGACACACACACACACACACACACACACACACACACACACACACACACACACACACACACACACACACACACACACACACACACACAAAAGAAGAAGAAGAAGAAGAAGAAGAAGAAGAAGAAGAAGAAGAAGAAAAGGAAAAAACAAACAAACTACACGGTCATTCATTCGAATTACCAAAAGGCAAATATTCATTTCACGCATTTATTGTGAATAATACTATTGTTCTGTATGCCGGTTTACTTAGAATCACAGGCGACAAAAGCGCAGTGAGTCTGCTCGAGAGCGAAGAAGAGCTCTATAAAAAAAGCGATCATCATCATATTCAGAGTTCAAGAGCTGTGTGAAAGTCGAGGTGGCCGTCCTGGGCTTTCCGTCCTAATGAGCCTTACGGTTTCTGTGGAAGTAAAGCAACCTTGAACCATGCTTAGGCACTGGTCAGTTTGTCCCTAATATGTCAACCGACATCCGAGGACATGAAGCTCTTCATCATCATCATCATCATCATCATCATCATACGACTCAGTACTGCTTGCTTGCAAACACTACAGTAATAAGACAAAACTATCTCTCCTCTTCTACTTTTGCTAGAAACTGGCCTACTACTGGTACGTCACTGGCCTTGACTAATCTTGCAAATCCCCAAGTTGTCCGAATTAGTTAAACGAGGCTAGCTGTAACTGCAGTAAGTGTTCCTGCAACACTACTATCTCAGCAATAGTCAGAGACGTAAATAACGTAATACAACTGATTAACTTCACCCAGAAAACCAACCGTGAGAGCGGCGGGTAAGTAATTGTGACACGCTAATTTGTGTAAAGGCAGACCGCTAATCAGCAACACGCGTCTGAGCTGTTAGTGTTGAACTGTGCAATTTGCTCAGCCGCGCTACTACGTGACGCACGTGCTCGTTGTCTGTGGTTGTAGCTTGCTGAGAATTATAGCCGAGTTTGAAACGCGGTTTGCGCGTTGCCTCGTGTGTATGTGCATGCAATCACAGTGGGGGAGGGGTGGCGGTGGGGTGGGGTGGGTTGGGGGTAATTAACTGAGATGCAGGTTGTTTGGGGTGTTTGTCTGTTGTGTCCGTGTCTGTCCCTTCTGGGTAGTTCGCAATACGTTTTCTCCCTGAACACGTGAACTCATGTAGGGGTGGTGTGTGTGTGTGTGTGTGTGTCCTTGGGTATGTGAGGGAGTGTGTGTGTGTGTGTGTGTGTGTGTGTGTGTGTGTGTGTGTGTGTGTGTGTGTGTGTGTGTGTGTGTGTGTGTGCGTGCGTGCGTGCGTGCGTGTGTGTGTGTGTGTGTGTGTGTGTGTGTGTGTGTGTGTGTGTGTGTGTGTGTTTATGTGTGTGTAACGTAGCTAAGGCAGAGAGAGAGAGGGGGGGGGGTGGAGAAGAACACAAAATGTGATAGTGTACCTTTCGCCAAAGAATCACCCATCACATCGGAGATCGGCTCCTACTAAGCACAAGCTACGGATACTCTACATTTACGCCAACGCCGTGACTGCTCGCGCGATAGTTGTCTCAGTGCAGCGATGTGAAATACAATAAATATAAACTTAATTAGCTCTTGGACCTTTACGTCTCGTCAACTTCCACCGGGTCGCCTACGGACGAGAAAAAACTTATATGAAATACACAAAAGGGAAAAGCAAAGAAAAATATATGGGCCAAAATAAAGGTGCGGGGGTGAGTGGGCTGGTGATGAGGGCGGGTGGGGTGGGGGTGGGGGGGGGGGAGAGATAAAATTTCTGTCCTTTCAATTAAAAAAACATTATGCTCCCCGAAAGACAACCGTCTTTCTCATAAAACGCAAAACCTTGACGAGAATGCTTCCAGGCGCAGCTGTGTCGCCACGGGCTATGTATTGTCAAGGAACGTAAAGGTGTCGACGTTTGCCACGTTGTCAACGCCAGCGGAAAACCGGAGGCGGGAATTAAGGAACGTGCTGATGAAAAAAGAAATGAAAACGAGAGAGAGAGAGAGAGAGAGAGAGAGAGAGAGAGAGAGAGAGAGAGAGAGAGAGAGAGAGAGAGAAGAGAAGAGAAGAAGAAGAAGAAGAAGAAGAAGAAGAAGAGAAGAAGAGAGAGAGGAGAGAGAGAGAGAGAGAGAGAGAGAGAGAGAAGAGAGAAGAGAGAGAGAGAGAGAAGAAGAGAGAAGAGAGAAGAAGAGAGAGAGAGAGAGAGAGAGAGAGAGAGAGAGAGAGAGAGAGAGAGAGAGAGAAGGAAAAAAGAAATGAAAACAAATAATAATAAAGAAATGATTTTTTCTTCTTCTTTTAATTCAGATGCAGCAGCAGGCTTTGGTGAGGACAAGGGCAACAGTTCCTTGGCTTCTGGGTCTAAGTTGTAACAAAGATTTCCCCCTACATAAACAGTCTTTTGTCGTAAGGGAGAGAGAGAGGAGAGATAGAGAGAGAGAGAGAGAGAGAGAGAGAGAGAGAGAGAGAGAGAGAGAGAGAGAGAGAGAGGCGAGTGGTTGTTACAATTATAAAGACACAAAGCAACACTGCGTGAAAAGAGGCCCATAGTGAAGGCAGGGACGGACGGACTGATGGTGCCAACGTGAAAGAAATTACGACAGCAGTGAATTGGTACTAAAAGTGAAAACAGAGAGAGAGGAAGGGGCAGGGGACAAGGGAGAGAGAGAGAGAGAGAGAGAGAGAGAGAGAGAGAGAGAGAGGAGAGAGAGAGAGAGAGAGAGAGAGAGAGAGAGAGAGAGAGAGAGAGACAGAGACAGACAGACAGACAGACAGACAGACAGACAGACAGACAGACAGACAGACAGACAGACAGAGACAAACACAGACAGACAGACAGACAGAGAGAGGAGAGAGAGAGAGAGAGAGAGAGAGAGAGAGAGAGTCACCTGCCTCTTTATTCATTGCACTTTTCAGCCAAACGAAAGACAGTAAGATACAGGCGGATGGGGAAACAACAAGAAAGTTGTGACGTAAGGAAGATAGGTAAGACCCAGGAAAGGAGGGAGGCGGCGACGTATGATACACAAACAAGTGAAAAAACAGAAGCAACGCGAGAAATGAAACAACTATCACGTAACAAAATGGCGGAGCAAAACTGTGGATCGCCCTTTGGAACCTAAAAACGATATTAATTTTTAGCACTCTCAGTAATCAAGGAAGTCTAGACGGAAAGATAAAGATAAAATTAACGACTACAGTACCAAGCTGAAAAGATACACACACACAAAAAAAAGAAAAAAAGAAAAAAAAAAGAGAGTTGAGAATTACTTCAACTGTAGATCAAGGTTCAAGAATTTGATACTGTCATCACGGTCATTAGTTTGAAATTTTAAAACAAGGCACACTCCCACAACAAAAACAACAAAGCGTCAAAAGAAGGAAGGAGAAGACAAAGGAAAAGAAACAAAGTGGGAATTGGAACTGATAGCGGAGACGTTCTACTTTAGTGGCAGTATACATCTCGTTCAACCCACATCATAAAAATGTACTTTGGTATCAGCTAACAGGAAGCTGCTCCATCTTTCAGGATTCGACCTCATAAAATTCGTCTTCGAATTTGTTAGGGGGCAGGAGAGAGAGAGAGAGAGAGAGAGAGAGAGAGAGAGAGAGAGAGAGAGAGAGAGAGAGAGAGAGAGAGAGAGAGAGAGAGAGAACTCGAAACTCGAACTCAAACTCGAACTCGAAAACTTCATTTTCCAAGGATTGTAGTTTAGGTTCATTTAGACCTGTTTAACAACTAGTCCCTGCTAAACACTGATTAAGAGGGGGGGGAGAAGAAAAGAGATTAACTTTACAAACTCGATTAACATTTACTGAACAGGATAAACAATATACAAACAAGTAAAATATAATACTACCACTATTAATAGTAATAATAACTGTGAGCGATTTGGTGAGACGTTCTTGTAATATAATGCAGTAGATCTGTGAGAAAATGGACACATGAATTAAACTACAAATGCCTAAAACAGTACAAATACACGTGAATGAAATCAGAGAAGACAAGTGAAGGGAGGTGAAATGGACAGGAAATGTTCCCAGTGAAAAGAACTTGATCCGACCCTGAAATGAGAAACAGACAGCTCACGCACGCACGCACGCAAACCCCCCCCCCCTCACACACACATACACGCGCGCGCACCCACACACACACACACAGACGACCACCACCACACACACACACAACCTCGCACACGCGTCAGCCCTGTGTTGCCCCCCGACCCCCCAGAAAATGTAACGTGTTCTCCCCCAACCCCCCCCCCAGATCACCGATTTCAACGATCGCTTAACATGCCAGAGTGGAAATTTACTGATCCTGTCACAGACACGCAGGAAGTGCCAGCTCACTGCTGCTGGAGATAGGAAGAGCTTGACAATACGTTGAAGTGTTGCTGTACGTCCACAGAAACCGTAAGGTTTATTAGGGACGGGAGCCCACGACGTCCACCTCGATTTTCACGCAGTTCCTGACTAGGACGAAGTAAGTAAGTATAAACATGGTGTCTAATGTCCACAGAAACCACAAGGCTTATTAGGGACGGGGACTGAGAAGGGGAGGGGGTATGGAGGTGGGGGGAGAGGGAGATTATATACCTATCGCTACACTGCCACCACCAGAATGACTTCTGAATTAAGGTGGGCAGCGATGAGAGCATTTAATGTTCATTAATTTCAGGGACAAAGTCACAAGACAGTGTCAAGACTACAACTTTGAAGTGAAAGGAGAGCCGAAGCGATCGAACCGAGGTTCCAATGTCATACTTACCAGCTAACACGGACCTATCATTGTATAAGTATGGTGCAGATATATATATATATATATATATATATATATATATATATATATATATATATATAATATACTGCCTAACACACATCAGTAGCGAGTGAGCCGGTTTGGCCTAGCGGTAAGGCGTTAGGCTGGTAAGCAGAAGGACCTCGGTTCGAATCCTCTTCGGCTCTACTTTCTCTTCAAACGTTGTGCTCTGTGGACACTGTTTTGTGACTTTGTCCCTCACAATTAATGAAACATTAAAATGGCTCTCATCACTGCCCATCTTAATGCAGGAGTCATTCTGGTGATGACAGTGTAGTGATAGGTGTATATTCTTTCCTCTTCCCCCATCTCCATAACCCCCCCCCCTTCTCCCGGTCCCTAATAAGCCTTATGATCCAAGCGACTATCCATGTTCGCAGTCCACCGGCGTCTCTTCCTGATCACTGCTATCGTCAGTGAATCCGTTTTCTGCTGTGTATGGTTCAAACTGATACGGCTGTAGGCCATATTGTTTACTAGCATTTTCTAGTGTTTTATCTTCTTCAGAGTCACTGCTTTCACAAGACAAATGCAGGTGATCGTCTTCGCTCGCCATGTTTCAATTGATACACAAGTGACGTAACAAGCCGGGAAATCCTAAATCGAAAGCTGCATTTCTCTTGATTACAGGTGAAAATTTCAATAATTATTTCATTGCCGATATTGAGAGAACTAGGGCGAGTTCAGAGCTCGGGTTTGAAATTCGGTGTTATTAGAGGTGGCTATTCAATTCTATCTAATAAATAAACTAAAGGTCAGGCGGGCATGTTTACTTACTTACTCACAGTGAGATTCACATACCAGGCAGCGCCTGTGGTGATATAGTTAGCTAGGCCACGCTGTCCTTGCTATAATATTATTCAATAGAGAACAATGGGAGCTAGGGATGATCAAAGAGCATCGTTATGATGAGGCTGCGCCGGCGAAGAGGGGTGAGTGGGTGTAGGGGTGGAGGTAGGGCCAGGGGGTATGAGAGAGAGAGAGAGAGAGAGAGAGAGAGAGAGAGAGAGAGAGAGAGAGAGAGAGAGAGAGAGACAGAGAGAGACAGAGACAGAGACAGAGACAGAGACAGAGAGACAGAGAGACAGAGAGAGACCAGACAGACAGACAGACAGCCAGCCAGCCAGAGACAGGCATCATTTATATACATATAGGCATGAATGAGTGAATGAAACGTTGTACATGAGAATTTCTACACGAAACATATCGTGTTCACAGCGCCAGGTGCACACAAGCACACACTCTGTTACACATCATGAGCATACAACCAGCAAATAAGGCAGTAGAACATCTGATCAGTTCATATAACTAGTACTGGAAAAGGAAACAGAAGCAATCGATGCTTAGTTTATAAAGAACAGTAAGGGGGTGGGGGGGGGGGGGGGGGAGCACTCTCACAAGTAGTCGGAAAGACTGGGCGGAGTTGTATGGGTGCATAAAGTAGGTCTCAAATGACCAGTCATTGCAATAACAACCATTTGAAAACCTCACTGTCTGTCTGTCTCTGAGAGAGAGAGAGAGAGAGAGAGAGAGAGAGAGAGAGAGAGAGAGAGAGAGAGAGAGAGAGAGAGAGAGCTGCCAAAGGTAAGAGAGGGGGATCTGCAGATACCAAAGGTAAGAGAGAGGGATCTGCAGCTGCCAAAAAGTAAGTGTTCTGGGTTCGACAACGGCTGACGAGAGCCGAGCCTCGCGGACGACATACGCACGTGGCGGTGATACAGATGCTCCCTCCCCCCACTTGCACCCCAGCCCCTCCACTTAGTATACTGACGTTTCACTTGAATGACTGACATTTGTTGTGTCGGTCAGTTGGGTTGCCGGAACGTGACAGAAAGAAGCGCCGCAAACGGCATTGAACGGCAGCTTTCACGCTTGATTGCACGTCGGACCGTCTTCACGCTTGACTGCACGTCGCACGTGCAGCTCGGAAAAAGCCTAGCCGTCCCGGGGCAGGTGGCTTCCATCGGCAAGGCGGCGGAAAAGCGTGCAATGACACACGCACCCACACAGTGCAAAAGCTAGCCCTGTAGCACGGCGTGAAATGGTGCACACTGTCAAACTGCCCGTGCTCTAATGTCCCTGAGCAGCCACCTTAGGGCTTCCGGCGGCGTTTTAGTCCTGGCCTTGAGTGAAGACTAAAAACTTTGTCAGTCAGCACTGAATAAGCCCAGATCTGAGGTGATGATGCGTCAGTGTTAGTGCTGGATGGCGAAACCATGTGAGGTCTGTTAGGTGTGCATTGTTTGACGGTATTTGTGCTAATAACTACTGATGCCGCTAAAAAATAAAATGGTATGTATAACGTTTAATCAGTCAATCAGTCCTCCTCCCATCTCTCTCCACGTCCACCCATCCATCCATCCACCCACACACAGATGCATCTGTCCCCATACGTCTGAAGAGGAGAGAGAGAGAGAGAGAGAGAGAGAGAGAGAGAGAGAGAGAGAGAGAGAGATTAAGGTCATTTTTAACCACTCTAACCACCACCACAACACAACCAAACTTTGTAACAAAAAAGAATCCCCACAGACAGCAAACAGTATAATTTATCATGCTTTACTTGTTGTTGTTTTTTTGTTTTTTGCTGTTGTTGCTATGGTTTTGCTTGCATCTAGTGGAAAGTAAAGAGGTATTGCCTGAATCTCTTCCACAAAACCCTTCGAAATACAACTAACTGCTCCGTCGTGGCAAAACTACAGTTGAAACCGTGACAGATCCTCCCGTCTGTCGATCCGCATCAGTGAAGCTGCACCCAGAGCCAGACACGACTGCGTGAGCACCGCCGCCGTCCTGCCTTCAATTACTACCACCACCTCCACCACCACCATCACCACCTCTACCACCACCACCACCACCACCACCACCACTACCACCATCACCACCGCCACTACTACCACCACCACTACCACTACCACCATCACCACTACTACCACCACCACCACCATCACCACCACCACCACCACCGCCACTACCACCACCTCGTTCAGTACGTCGTACCCACGATGCTGGGTAATCTTTGTTTGTGGCTCTAAGTAATTCTGCCCGTGCAATCGACACATACCTCGTGCTGCCAGAAGCACCAAGCACGAGCCGCAAGTTCATCACCGCGACAAGCTGAGAAAACTGTTTTGATTGTTAGCATGTGTAGCTGACATCACGCGCGTTTTCAAGGTGTCTCCTCGCAACAAGGAGAAAATGAAGCAGAAAATTCTTACGTCCCTGTGAAACATGCTTCTCCGAGGCAGGGATTGATGTGTTTTCAACATGCGAGGCGGTCGTTTGTTGTCGCCGTCGGTTTATTTCTGGGCGCTGGCTTTCGGCAGCTAGGGGCATCAGTTGACCATAAAAAACCCTTGCCGCTTCCTCGGGTAGATTGCTTGTTCCAAGTACGGCAAAGGTTTAACCCCTTCACTGCCAGGATGTCACTTGGGAAAAAAGTCAATAAAAGTGCGAAATTTGAAACCCTTAATTATTATTATTATTATTATTTTATTATTATTATTTTGGCACTGGCACGTGAAAGGATTTTCATCAAAATGCATAACATTGAAAATATATGTAAGTAAGTAAACATGGTGCTTAACGTCCACAGAAACCATAAGGCTTATTAGGGACGGGTAGAAAGGGGAAGGGGGTATGGAGGTGGGGGGAGAGGGAGATTATATACCTATCGCTACACTGTCACCACCAGAATGATTCCTGCATTAAGATGGGCAGCGACGAGAGCCATTTTAATGTTTCAGTAGGAAGTGATGGACAAAGTCACAAGACCGTGTCCACAAACCACAAGCTTTTTGAAGAGAAAGGAGAGCCGAAGCGGTATCGAACTGAGGTCCTTTCGCTTACCAGCCTAACGCCTTACCACTAGGCCAAACCGGCTCACTTAAAATATATGTCTTACAGGACTGGAATATACATGTTTGCAGGCGTGTCCCTGCAGCTTTCAGCCGGGAAATTTTAAAGGCTGCGGCAGTGAAGGGGTTAAGGGAATACATCATTTCAACCTGGAGTCCCAGCTCTCTTCCTCATCCGTAAGGCTGATGGTCACATCCCGGATAAAGCGATCTTTGTCCCCCCCCCCCCCCACACACCCTTCTAATGTGCATGTGAGTGACGGAGTGGTCGGATGGGATGGGATACATTTTCGGGTTCTTGGTGCATTGGAAATACTCGTGTTTGAAACATAGCAACCCTCCCCCCCCCCCCCTTCCTCTCCCTCTCCCCCCCCCCCCCCCCCCACACACACACACACACAACACACACACACACACACACACACACACATTCTGTCTGTCTCTCTGTCCCTGTGCGCTTTTTCTTCGCTTGTCTGTCATCTCTGTCTCTGTCTGTTTCCCCGTCTGCTGTCTTTGTCTTTTTTCCCGTCTTCTTTTTCCTCTCTCCCTCTCCTCCTCTTTTCCTCGGCTTTTTTTGGAGGAAGATTTGTCCATGATTTGATAACGAGAATACTGCACAGACTATACAGAAGATTCTGATTTCCTGGTGCCACAAAGGGAAAGTTGACCAAATCAGTGAAATAAATAACTCTTCCAAAAGAAAAGAAAAGAAAAGAAAAGCAATCAGTCACAAGGCAACGCGCCGACTGGCGGAGACTTTGCATCACTGCATATAGATCACGTTTAGCTGTTGAACTATGTGTATCCTGCGCTTTGACATATATTTGTAACTGTGCATTCCGTTCCTCTTGTTTCATGGGATTGCATTCGATTGCTTCTCTCTCTGTCTCTCTGGCCGAAGTATTCATCTTTTTTCATGGTGCTTTACGTCCACAGAAACCATAAGGCTCATTAGGACGGGGAGCCCAGGACGGCCACCTCGACTTTCACACAGCTCCTGAGCTCTGACGGTGACGATACACAGTACACGACAAAATGATTAACTTACTTAAATATATACTCATGTGCACATCAACGTGTGTGTGTGTGTTGGGGGAGGGAAGGGGGATGGGGGAGTGGGGGGGGGGGGGGGGAGGGGAGAAATATAAAAACAAAAAATCCCAAAACCAAAACATCACCACCCCCCAACAAACAACAACAACAACAACAACAAACAACCACACCACACACACACACACACACACACACACACACACACACACACACACACACACACACACACACACAGCAACAAAAACAAGCAAACAAAACAACAAAACAAAACATCCGACAAACAACAACAACAACAACAACACACACACACACACACACACACACACACACACACACACACACACACACACACACACACACACACACACACACACACACACACACACACACACAAACCCAACACAACAAAAACGAAAAAAACAACAACAGCAACACACACACACACACACACACACACACACACACACACACACACACACACACACACACACACCACACACACACACACACACACCAAAAAAACAGAAAACAAAACAACAACAACAAAACCACACACACCAAAAAAAAAAAAAAAAAGGAAGTTCAGACAACTGGATACCAAGCCTTGCGGCAGAAACCAGTCTCCAGCACCGCCTCCATGACCCTGATGTCTAAACAACAGCACCTTCCCAACGGCGGATCCCAGCGGTTCGGGAAAGGAAACCGCCCCGATAACAACCCGCCTACCTGGGCCAGGTGAACCGGACACCCACACTGACCAGTGGCCAAGTCTGCAGGGGTGCAACCGGACGCCGCCGGAACACACTCAGGTGATGACAGAAGCGTGCTTGAAGCTGTCTGCAAGGCACTTGGCAGTTTGAGAAACATATTCCTGTCTGCGGATAAAGTGAATGGGGAGGGGAGTGGGGGGGGGGGGGGCTAAGCGGCCGAGCCCGGGATTTTCATTCATGGGCTCGCTGGCTGAGGCTGTTTTTTGCTTTATTTTTATTTTAAAGAGAGAGAGAGAGAGGGGGGGGGGGGGGGGGGGGGGGGGGGGGAGAGGGAGAGGGGGGAGGAGAGAGAGAGAGAGAGAGAGAGAGACAGAGACAGAGACAGAGACAGAGACAGAGAGAGTATTTGAACTTAGGTTCGGTCAAAACCTATCAACTAGTCTTTGCTGAAATATACTCACGAGGAAAACATTACACGCCGTCATTTATATACACATAAGCATGAATTAGCAAGTGAAATTTTATACCTGAAAAATCTGAACTTCCACACCAAAACTCGCATGTTCGCTGCACCAGCTGGACACACTGTGAGTGCTATAGATGTATACATATAATCATACAACTGACCTGCACATCAGGTTCATAAATTAGCGTTGGAGAAGAAAACGACGAAGAATGAAAAGACGAGGACGAGGACAAAGGAGGACGACGAGGATGAATGAGACTGAAATGAGGAGGAGGAGGAGTGAGGAAGAGGACGACGGCGAGGACGACGAAAAATTAAAACACGAGGGCGAAGACGAGGACGACGACAACTACGACGAAGAAAAACTTCGTGATGAAAAGACAAGGAGGACAACAACAATGACGACGAAGAAAAAGAATGAAAAGAAGAGGAAGAGGACTGTGGGCGGATAACGATAATGACAACCAGGAAGAATGAAAAGACGAGGAGGAGGACTGAGGGCAATGACGACGACGAAGAAGAATAAAATGACGAGACTGAGGACTGACTCGACGATGATGAGTGACGACGCTGACAAAAAAAATATAAAAAATATGAAAAGACGAGGAAGAGGACTGAGGACAATAACGATGCCGGCGAAGAATAATAACAAACAGACATGGAAGAGGACTGGGAAAGAGAACGATGACGATGAAGAAGAAGAACGAAAAATCGAAGAGGACGATGGTGATGATGACGACAAAGAAGAAGAATGACGAAAAGACAAGGACTGTCGAAGACTGGGGCAGACAGCGGCGACGATGACGAAGAAAAAGGAAAAGACGCCGAAGAGGATGGCTTGTGATGGGAAGGAAGACAGCGGCATCAAGGAAGAAGAAACAGAATGAGGCAAAACTGAAGCGTGGAGAAGAAATGGGCGGAGAACATCCGGATGGAATCCCTTCAAGCACTGAATCACAACAACGCTGCACCTGGGAGACGCCGGAGAACGCGACAGCTCCACTGACCACATGCAGGTCTGCGGGCAAGTAACTGGACACCACAGTGGCCTTGACTATCCCCCCCCCAACCCTCCACCCCCCTCCACACCCCCACCCCAACCCTCCTTTCTATTTCTTCCTGTTAATCGTCTCCAAATAACCATCGAGTGGAGTGTTTTATTCACGTTACTGGGATCTAGGTGTGGATTTAGACAAACACTGGGCACCAAAGCAACACAAGAAAACAGCTCAACCAAAATCAGATAAATATCCTACATCTCATTTTTCATCGTATTAACTGTTGTTTATGTGTTGTTTTGAAGCTTTCTTTTCTTTCTTGGTGCTTTACGTCCACGGAGGCGAGATGGCCTATTAGGGACGGGGACAGAGTGGGAAGGGGACGACAGAGTGAAGGCTCGACCGCGGAAACCGCCCGAAAAAGACCGGAGAGACCGTGGACCGCCGCCAGAACAATGGAAGTGTTAGGCGGTGTCCCCTCGCCATTGCCCAGCGACTTGTGCACTGCGCAACTGCTGTTTCAACTGCTGTGCTTGGCCAGAGTCACAGAGACAATGTCCGTTGCACTGCTGTTGACGAACAACTTGGACAACTCAAGCAAAGGAAGTCCAACTCTCTTAGCCCAGCTCCACCTCCCTACCCAGCTCCACCTCTTCTGGGCTAAGCTGAGGGTCCAGCTCCACCTCCCTCCTCTAAGATCTCTTGATCTTTTGATCTCGCCTGGTACCCTGATTTGAAGCTTGTAAAAGTTGTTGTTTTTAATACCTCGAAAATTCGCATGTTGTGTTTTGTCATAATAAATAGCATTCTTAAAAAAAAAAACTTGTTATGTGTTTGGATCTTTGGATCTATGCACTTCTGTGTTCTCTTCCATAGTATTCACAAGAACTGGGAAATAAAATTGTTGGACTTCGGTGTTCTCTTCTATAGAATTCACAAGAACTGGGATATAAAATTGTTTACTGTTTACATCAATGAAGGACTGACTGGGTATGAACTATGAGCCGCTACATGCACTGTAATTCTAAGCTAGCGCATCGATCATCACGAAGCCAGTCCGCAGTGGAAACAAAATCACAAGCTCCAAACTGACGTCGGTACGGTGCGCTAGTTGTTAGTGCCTGCATGACCAATGAAATACTTCAGCCTGAGATACGCGGCCGGAGTGATGCATGCTGATGCTGGTCATTGCCTGAAACAAGTCAGACAGCAAACAAACCATGGGGGTCCCTCCCTCTATTCTCACACCGACAGAAACCAACTGGACTCGGTCTGGAACTGGCGGCGGCGAAAAGGTGCGAAGACGGACGATGTTGACCTGTGCCAGTGCTATAGTGGCAACATACTAGTACTAGCCCGCCAGCAATGGCCGCAGGAACTTCATTCAGTCTATCTCTGGATGGACGGGCAGGCCGCGGTCTGTGGGACCTGCTGGCACACGGGCAAAAACAGATGGTATCTACCTGGTGTCTACCTGTTGAGACCACACAGGTAGTTTAGAGTGGGGAGATGTCCGTTGTAGTACAAGCTGCCGTCCGTCAAAGAATTCCGCCAAGGACGGGTAATGGCTTTCAGAACTGGGACTATGACAAACGAGAGGGTTGAACCAGATTTAACGAGGGCCTGCGAAGAGGTGGGGGGGGGGGGGGGGGCTAAGTCAGAGGTGGGAGAGAGAGAGAGAGAGAGAGAGAGAGAGAGAGAGAGAGAGAGAGAGAGAGAGAGAGAGAGCAGCAGAGAGAGAGAGAGAGAGAGAGAGGAGAGAGAGAGAGAGAGAGAGAGAGAGAGAGAGAGAAGAGAGAGAGAGAGAGAGACAGACAGACAGACAGACAGACAGACAGACAGACAGACAGACAGACAGACAGACAGACAGAGACAGAGACAGAGAGACACAGAGAGACAGAGACAGACGGACAGACAGACAGACACAGACAGAATGAGAAAGACAGAGAACAGAGAAGGGGAAAGAAAGAGAGAAAGAGAGAGACAGACAGAGGCAGAATGAGAAAGACAGAAGACAGAGAAGGGGTAAGAAAGGGAGAGAGAGCGGGTGGGGAAGGGGTGGAGGGGGTGGGGGGGGGGGAGAATGGGGGAGAGTGAGGGGGGAGAGACAGCCAGAAAGAGATTTTGACATTATAATTATGTCGGTAAAATACACAGGTGTGCGTCTCGTTTTTTGGGGGTGTTTTTTCCTTCCCCGTTTTTTCTCCTCTTTCATTGATTTAGAGAGTTAAACTTCTTCTTTTTCTTCTTATACTTCACCAAAAGTAACATTTTCATTCGTTCGCCGAAATCCTGATTACTGTGATCATATTTTACCAACCACAGAACCACACAATTCACTGCGGTGAAGAAAATCAAGACGGAATCCTTGAAGACAAACGTGTCCACCTACATAAACGTTTACATTCTTTCTTCGTGAAAAATTACGTTCATTTGAAACGTCCTTGTGCTGCTGTTGCGGAAGAGAACCTTTTAAGCATTTTTTGCTTCGTTTTTCTTTTTCCATTTTTTCTAAAATGCGACTAATTTTTCTCCCGCTATCTGTTCTTGCACAGATAATTTAGAAATAGCGCAGTATCTATTACACAAGAAGTTTCTTTCGAGGAAAACAGTGAGAAGGCAAACGAATAGAGACGTAAAACAACAAGTGATCCAAAACAATTAAGTATCTCTTTTGGGAAGACATTCTCGCGTGCACTTAGAAACTCCATGCACGAATAAAAGCAGTCTAAAACTCCAAGAAAAATAGTGATTTTGTTGTTGTTGCAGTGATATAATCTGTTCGGTGTTAGAAGAAATCTTTGGTTTTTGTTTTGTTTGTTTTTTCTTCTCTTTTTCTTTTTTTCTTTTCGGGAAGAATATTAAGCCGCTCGACAACTTCAATGCAAAGTATTAGAATCAACTTGAATAAGGATGAATACGATGATGATGATACTAGGCCTACTACTACTACTACGTAGTCATTGACAAAACAAAACAACTAGTATTTGACAAACCAAATACACTACTACTACTACTACTACTACTACTACTACTACTACTAC
>JABMCL010000365.1:62500-70000 GCA_018857735.1 Alviniconcha marisindica | reverse complement strand
CGTCACCATTTTATTTCAGTTATTCTGCAAAATATTGCGAAATAATAGGTTCAGAAATAAGGAAGTTACGTACGAGTGCCTTTAGGTAGTAAGTAAAGGACATTCCATTCATGAAGTATCATCATCCCATCATCATCTATCATCATACATCATAATAAAGGAATTTTAAGACATCTCTGCCCCCCCCCCCTCCCCCGCACACACACCACACACACACACACACACACACGGATGAACTAGGGTTTAGACACAGCTAGGCTACATATTTATTCGTACCATAACGAACCTAATCTACTGCCGCGGACGTGCCATTTCTTTCTAACGAGACCTACTTTAACTCATGTTTTATTTTTTTAATCGTTTATTTGATTTCACAGAGAGAGAGAGAGAGAGAGAGAGAGAGAGAGAGAGAGAGAGAGAGAGAGAGAGAGAGAGAGAGAGAGAGAGAGAGAGAGAGAGAGAGAGAGAGAGAGAGAGACAGACAGAGACAGACAGACAGACAGAGACAGAGAGAGACAGAGAGAGAGAGACAGAGACAGAGACAGACAGACAGACAGACAGACAGAGACAGAGAGAGACTGTGCATGCTGTCAGTATTTGACTGAGAATAGTAGCAGCACACTGCAATGCAGCGTTCAAGGTGTCATATATTGGCTGATTGTTGTGCTGTGCTCGTTTGTGACCGTCTCTGCCTTTTCCTTCATGCTTATTATTAGGCATCTTTAAACATTTTCACTATATTTATGTTGATAATGTTCAATAAGCTCAGTCTTGACGGGTTGACTGGGGCTAAAAAACAAAAAACAAAAACAAAGATACAAGCTACTCTTACTCAGTCTTGACAGTAGGTAGTAAGTAGCCTTTCGGGCAATATATTTCCGCACATATCTAGAATTCTTTACGAATATACTGGCAGCAAATTAGACACTCCACCAACGCAGACACCGAGAGATCAGCTTGAGAATCCTAGCCATTAGACTGGCCCCATAAAGGCAGACTTCATCATAAATCCAGACTGTGACGACAGACCTCGGACTTTGGCGGAGACGTTGCTAACATCGCAAGCGTCCAAAGAAAACAAGACAACGGAGTTGTGGGTTCTAGTTAGTGAGCAGTTGGCGCGGCATTCCCTCAACGGGTGCCAACGACTGAATTGACCATTACCCTGGCACTGAAGGTGCCTGGGAAGATGGATGAGGGTCTTTCGGATGGAATTGACTGAGCCTTGCTGGACGGGCTTGCCACTATTTCCGGCGTCGGAACACTGACGCACTCAGTTGCGGCGGCGAAGGTTTTTTTCACGTGAAGTTGTGAATGGTGTAGTATTTACGTCTGTAGGCAGGTACTTCGTTCCCTCAGTTTTGGCGCTGACTATTGGCTTCATAGTGCAGAAGATATACGGGTCAGTCGTGAGGAAATGGGTGTAGTGGCGTCCGACGGCGCTCTAAGACTCAGCAGGTTAATGGCACGCACGGCCAACCATAAAATACACTTGCCAGTCACTGCTTCCCCGTGGGAAATCCTGACCTCTGCAGCCATGTCTTTAACATGCTTTTTTTTGGGGGGGGGGGGGGAGGGGGGGGAGGGGGGATGGGGCTACTGGGCTAGGTCTTTGCACTTTGGGGTGGGGTGGGGTGTCTTTGCACTGGTTTTCAAACGAGCACTATAGGCATACATGAACTATCGTGTCTTGAAGTAATTCCGGCTTTTCTGAATGTGTACCTGCTTTAATGGACTTCCTCAAAATTCCGTGTCAGTCTTAGAGTTTTGCTAGAAACATATATAACATTGTGCCTTGCCTTTGTGCATTTCTTCACTCAGTGGGTCAGTAGGGAGATTTGACTAATTATGTTGAATTTACTGGGAAGGCAATGCGGTGTGAAGTGCATACATTTGAGCCGCGACATGATGAAAGCCAAGGACAAGCCAGTCATAATATATCCAGTGTGCTGTTGGGCGGACCGCAACAAAAGCGATGTCTGAGTTAAGATCGGAACACACAAAATGTTTTTAAAAAAATATACGAAGAAGAAGAAGAAGATGAGGAGGTGGAGGAGGAGGACGACGACGACGACGACGACGACGACGAAGAAGAAGAAGAAGAAGGCTGATTTTAATCAATGCAAAACCATGCACATTTTCAGTGTCGAGCACCTTTCTCACGCGACAAACAAACCGTGCACAAGTCCTTCTTCCCCCCTACACCAGAAGTCACCTTATGGCCGCCAGCCAATATATTTATCGAGTCAGTGTTCGAACCCGCGCTTCCAGCAGCGCAGACCCAAGGCATTTGGCCTCTGTTTTAAGGGGGGGGGAACCGGGGGGGGGGGGCAGGGGGAGGGGGGGGAGGGGGGGGGGGAGGAGAAGAAGAAGAAGAAGAAGAAGAAAGCAGGGCCCGATGATCTGCTTTGTTTACACCAGGCTTGTCTATACATAAAGAGGAGTCAGTGTTTGTACACAGCAGGTGCTGGCTGACCAAAAGACCATCACCGGTCTGCCAGTTAGTCAGAGTGTGGCGAGAGTCGAGGTCAGTTCAGGAAGGAGACTGTGCAAGCAGTGTAAATTCTTGGACAGAGCTGAAAACAACAACAGCAACCCAAACAAAAAACAACAAGAAAAACAACAACAACAACAACTAACCAGTCCGACTTCGATGGCGAAATTCTTTTCATTGTTCGGGGAGTGGTTTACTGCAGGAAATGGCTACGGCAGCTGACCAGGATCTGCCGACTTCTTTGTGATGCGGTACAACTATGTCTAAACCAACCAACCAACCAACCAACCAACCACAACAACAACAACAACAACAACAACAACAACAACAACAACAACAACAACAACAACAACAACAACAACAACAACAACAACAACAACAACAACAAAACGGTTTTCATTTAACTGGGTTAAAGGTGGATCAAGAGCTGTTGGTTGTTTAGGGGAGGGGGAGGGTGTGTGTGTGTGTGTGGGGGGGGGGGGGCGGTGGGGGGGGGGGGAGGGGGGGAGGGGGGGGAGAGAGAGGGGGTTGCACATGGCAAGGGCGCGGCGGGGGTTGTATAAGGAGGAGTATCGAAGCTGAAGGGTGAGGAAAGGAGACAAGACTGGGGGGGGGGGGGGGGGGGGGGGGGGGGGGAGGCGTAGCGAAGGCTCATTTCAAGCTATCTCTCATGTGACACACGACTCTCTTCGCTGAAGAGGCGTCCACACGTAGCGGCTTGTGTCCGTGAAAATTTATGTGCTGGCCATGACCTTGACACGCCTGATTCCTGACTTTGATGGCGGAATTCTTTTCAGTGTTCGGGGAGAGGTTTACTGCAGGAAATGGCTACGGCAGCTGACCAGGAACTGTCGACTTCTTTGTGATGTACCGCTGTGTGTAAATGACCCGTCCAGATGCCTGAGAACGCTGGCAAATCAGACCCAGCTAGGCCACTGACGACTGGAGCAGTTATTCAGCATTTGGCTGCATTAGCCGTTTTCTGTCGCCGTCCCATTCTCTCGTCTTAGTCGTTGTTCCAGAGCTACCATGTCTCTGTCTGTCTGTCTGTCTGCCTGTCTGGCTGTCTCTGTCTGTCTGTCTGTCTGTCAACAAAAATCTTCTTCTTCTTCTTCTTCTTCTTCTTCTTCTTCTTCTTCTTCTTCTTCTTCTTCTCTCTCTCTCTCTCTCTCTCTCTCTCTCTCTCTCTCTCTCTCTCTCTCTCTCTCTCTCTCTCTCTCTCTCTCTCCTTGTCCCGCTGTCTTTCTGTGTCTCTGTGTCTCTGTGTGTCTTTGTCTCTGTGTCTCTGTCTGTCTGTCTGTCTCTCTCTCTCTCTCTCTCTCTGTTTCTCTCTCTCAATTTCGATTGTCTTTCTGTCTGTCTGTCTGTCTGTCTGTCTGTCTGTCTGTCTGTGTCTGTATGTCTGTATGTGCGCATGTCTCTCTCTCTCTCTCTTGATATTTCGATTTCGGTTTTCTCTGGCTGTCTGTGTCTGTCTCGGTATTTAAATTTTCTCTGGCTGTCTGTCTGTCTCTTTTTCCAAGTTAAATCCACAATATAAATTTTAGTGAATGTCACAATATTTTGTCAACTTCCAGAAATTCCGCCTTTCCAATTTCTGGCCTCCTATTTCATTCAGTTTAAAATATTTCTTTCCCCGGCAACCTCATCCGTCATTAGCGTGCCGTCTGTTACGAAGACTTTTACTTCTTTTTTTCTTTTTTCTTTTTTTACTGGTCTGATTTTGTGACATTTTTCGTCCTTATGAAGTGTCTAGTCGTGGATTTGATGACGTGTTTCGTTGTGATATTTTATGAGATGTCTCGTAGTGGTATTTGATGACGTGTTTCGTCGTGATATTTTATGAGATGTCTCGTGGTATTTGATGACGTGTTTCGTCGTGATATTTTATGAGATGTCTCGTCGTGGTATTTGATGTCGTGTTTCGTCGTGATATTTTATGTGACATCTCATCGTGGTATTTGATTATTTGTTTCGTCGTGATATTTGATGACGTTGTTTCGTCGCAGTCTTGAGTCCTTCGCGGTTCTCTGGGCGTTGAATAGAAAGAAAAAAAAATCAAGCATTGACTGGACGCTGAATAATTATCAAGAATCTATCAGCCCAGATCTTTCTTGGTGTACCGGTATTTTGAAGTCTTCAGCAATTCCGTTGACGTTACTGTTGTCTGGCCATTTCTCGTGGCAAGGAGTTGATGTAACTATCAACATACTTTTCGCCGTAGGTCATAGAGAAGTGCGTTATGTTTATCCACCACCCTGTAGTTCACACACACACACACATACACACACACACACACACACACACACACCACACACACACACACACACACACACACACACACACACACACACACACACACACACACACACAAGCAATGCTAATGATGATTCGGCATGACGATTGCAACTTTGGGTATTCGTATATCGAAATGTTTCCCATGACAGATTTAAAACTAGTGAAGTACAGTGCACGTTCGGAGTTAACAGGTTCTCCCGTGTGTATAATTATTTATCATTCCCTCCAAACGCGACAAATAATTCAAATGTTCAAAATCATGTAGCCTTGATGTCCATCCTGGTCTCGTGTTGAAACAAAGTGCAAAGACTGAAGCACCCCCCCCCCACCCGCTCCTCCACCCCCCCCCTCCCCCCCAGCCCCCAACACGTCCACTCGTTTTCCGGTACCTTGTCATGTTCACTAAAATACCTGTAATTAAAACACCCCGTTATGAGGTCGCCCACTTAGCGCCTCCCGCCACGCGCTCATCAATCAGGTCGTGGACAAATTGGTCGTGTTGGTCTCCATCATCTTCACACAGGGGTCGGTCCGCAGACGACACTTGTCTATTCATCAACACAGCGCGGCAGTTGGGCCGCGCTTCATCAAGGCATAAATTACATCGTCCAAATTACAGCCCGGCGCGGCACCGGCGCCATTCTTGTGATCGGCGGCTCGGACCTACAAATCAAGTGCGACCTCACGGCCTGCCAGGTTTTCGGGGCCGGAGGACTAGGGGTGTGTTCGGTGACAAATGGCGACTTGATAAAATTAACCCCTTAACTTAATCCGAAGTTGTATCGTTCCTCCCACGCATTGATCAACGGAAACTGGTTAAAACGGACCCGCGGGGCTTCTGTGTGGCCTTCTGGTGGCGGTGTTGGTCAGTCGTTGATTTACCGACACACATTCACACACACACACACACACACACACACACACACACACACACACACACACACACCACACCACACCGCACCACACCACACCACACACACACACACACACACACACACACACACACACACACACACACACACGCGCGCGCGCGCGCACGCAAACACACACATGCGCGCGCGCACACTTACAAACAACACACACACACACACACACACACACACTAACACACACACTAACACACACTAAAACACACACAATTACGTATTTCTGCAGACGAACACACAGATAGACACTACCAATGTTACTACCACAAAATCATGATTTCTTTAGCGCCGTGTTACTGACACCAGCTAGTAGTTAATTACTAACTTGACTGAGTACCCTGTCAACCGCACAATTTTGGCCCAGAACGTAGACAGACAAACAGATTGACTGACATACATATAGACTGGTAGCTAGAATTGACTGACAGACAGACATATAAACTGGTAGACAGATAAACTAAAGAAACTGTTACATTTGTGGGTTCGCTGGGTGTCTGGAGTGAGTGGTGGAGATTACTAATTTAAATCACTTGGCGATGATAACTTGCTTGTCCGCCACTCCTGGCATGGTGCACACAGAACGTGCGCCGAGACGGTAGAAGTTTCACCTGAAACCAGCTACGTAACAACTTAAGCGATACGCCACTTTAAAGCGCGTTGTGTACAGCAACAGTCACAAGTTTAGAGTCGGTTGCTACTAGAGCGCAGTGGGCCTGCTCAGAAGCAGAGAAAAGCGCTATATAAAAACGACCAATCAATAAATCAATTTAAAAACTGATCGCTCAATCTCAGTATCCATCCATCAATCATCAATCAATGCACTTGTCCATACGCACAACACTGGAGTGTTATAATGCAAAACACCACACTTCGCGACACAGGCAGACAGAGAGATGTATAGCGAAAACACAGGGAAACACCTGACACGACCCCAGGCCGATGAGAATGAGTCTGACAACTGTCCGGCACGCCCCCCTCCCCCACGCCCCCTCCCCACCCCCACCCATGGCCACGCCCTTTTCTGGCCTTCCTCAACCCCCCCCCCCACTCCCACCCCCTGGCCTCCCCCCTTGCTCAGTCCAGTCTCCCTATGCTCTGGAGCCACGGAGAGAAAGGGCAGAGGCGTCACCCATTCCTCACGGTAGGGGCGATCTAATCAGGACCCTTTTATACCTTGACACCTTGCCGGCTGCCCGTTGTTTATGCCGGGTCTGTACGTGTCCAGGTCCGTGTCTTCGCTTCCGGTCTTCGTTAGGAAGTCAGACCCAGAGATTCTGTGATGAGCGTCTAACCTTTCCGTCTGGGGGAGGGACGGGGGGGGGGAGGGGGGGGGGGCAATGCAAACTCGGACGGCTGATGCTGGCCAATAATTATCGTGGGTTGAAACCTACACAAGCTGGACGGCTAGGTGAAAAGGCAGGTATATATCTATATATCTACACCTCTCTCTCTCTCTCTCTCTCTCTCTCTCTCTCTCTCTCTCTCTCTCTCTCCTCTCTATATATATATATATATACATCCTTTGCAGAAAACAGTTACCCAGAGCTCAGGAGTTATGTGAAAGTCGAGGTGGACGTCCTGTCCCTATAATAGTTTTAGGGTCTCTGTAGACATACAGCACGATTAGAAGAAGAAGAAGAAGAAGAAGAAGAAGAGGAAGAAGAAGCAGTCCCCTTCAGAGCTCAAGAGCTGTGAGAAAGTGGAGGTGGACGTCCTGGGCTCCTCGTCCCTATGATAGTTTTAGTCTCTCTTTTGAGTAAGCACTTGGTGAAGACGGACACG
>JABMCL010000365.1:47500-50000 GCA_018857735.1 Alviniconcha marisindica | reverse complement strand
CCTTTTGAAAGAGTTCCCTCATTTCCGTGTTGCTGTTGGCCGCCCAGCTTTTCCGCCAGGGACCCAGCCACTTGACAGGCTCCGGTCGCTTGCAGATGGTGGCCTGTAATTGGATGAGCTGGACGCGGGAGTGTGGAGACAAGGCTGTCAAGACGGTTGGGATGAGCCGGGTCGTCCTTGTTCGTTTTCCGTCTCTCTTCTTTCTGGGACTGAATCACTCACTAAGCAAGTCCGGCGAAAAGGTGGTGGCAGTCACCTATCCACACTCATCACGCATGCATCCATTCTATCGTCAGCTGGTGTTGCTGGACATTGGTATTTTAATTATAGGGGTATAATCTAACATTTGGTTGACTCTTCGTGACGACCGTAATTCACACTCCCGCTACCTACCCCCTGTCCCTGCTCACACTTCCTAATTCTCCCCGCCTGCCTCTCTCCTCCCTCCCTCCCTTCTCTCTCTCTCTCTCTCTCTCTCTCTCTCACCCCCTCTCTCTCCCTCTCTCTCTCCCTCTTCTCTCTCGCTCCTCTCTCTCTCCCTCTCTCTCCCTCTCTCTCTCCCACTTCTCTCTCCCCCCTCTCTCTCCCTCTCTCTATCTCACACACACACCCTCCCAAATCCTAATTTACACACACACACATTCACACACTCACACACACACACACACACACACACACACACACACACACACACACACACACACACACACACACACACACAACACATGCATTCTCTCTCTCTCTCTCTCTCTCTCTCTCTCTCTCTCTCTCTCTCTCTCTCTCTCTCCCTATATATATATATATATATATATATATATATATATATATATATATATATACTTTATTTCTCTTTGTTTTTATTGTTGTAACTGGTATGTACAGTTGGAGCTGATGCTTGGACTGAGCTCATCGAGATGGTTATCATAACAAGTTATTGTCATTATTATTATCGTCATTATTGTTGCTGCTGCTGCTGCTGCAGTCGTTGTTACTGAGCCAGCAGCTGATCAACCAACGGCAAATTTCTGTCTTGTGTTACCCCCCCCCCCCCACCTCCTTCCATCCTACCCCCCCCCCCCCCACACTCGGCTCTGCTGTTTCAAATTTGTCTGCATTACCATAAACAAGGTATAAGCCTATACGCTAACGCCTTTGTCCATTTTTGTAACAAACGCACTCTGTATACATACATGTAGCAGGCTCAATGATTCAGTAGTTTTGGCGATGCTCAGGAAACAAAAGAAAGTAAATACAACAACAACAACAACAACAGCAAAAATGTCCAGAGCAGACGTGTGCAGCCTGTAAACCCTACGCACATAGCCTGTACGTATCATCATCGTTGACCTCTCGCCTTCCTTCGCAGCCAGGCCATCATGCAGCCTGCGGTCTTTAAATACAACAACAACAACAACAACAGCAAAAATGTCCAGAATAGACGTGTGCAGCCTGTAAACCCTACCCACATAGCCTGTACGTATCATCATCGTGACCTCTCGCCTTCCTTCGCAGCCAGGCCATCATGCAGCCTGCGGTCATTTAAATACACAACAACAACAACAACAACAGCAAAAATGTCCAGAATAGACGTGTGCAGCCTGTAAACCCTACCCACATAGCCTGTACGCTGTACGTATCATCATCGCTGACCTCTCGCCTTTCTTCGCAGCCTGGCGACCACGCAGCCTGCGGTCATTTAAATAGAAAGTGGCCATTAGCATTATGACCAATCTGACCCTTTGTTCGCGATGGTGTGACTTCGGGTGTCCATGTCACAGGTCCCGGTGATATCCCATCTCAGCTTTCTCCCCCTCTCCCTCTCTGTGTCTGTCTGTCTGTCTGTCTGTCTCCCTCTCTCTCTGTCTCTGTCTCTCTCACTGTCTGTCTATCTCTGTTTCTGTCTGTCTGTCTCTGTCTCTGTCACTGTCTTCTGTCGTCTGTCTGTCGTGTTCTCTCTCTGTGTCGTCTGCTTCTCTCTCTCCCCCCCCACCCCCACCCCCGCCCCCCCCCACGGCTGGTGTGCATTTCACAGCTGGGTTTTGTCAGCGACTATGCCGATCACTTGTCGCTGCAATCACCGTCGTCGACATTTCAGTGCTTCGGCCGCCACTTCCTGGAGGAGGGCAGGACGACGCAGTGGCGAGAGAATGATACGGTTGAGACGTTATACCCGCCACCGCGCATAGTCTTTATACTGGCCGACCCGGGCCGCCTTGAGGACGACCTCCACGTCACGCCGCTCGTTTCAGTAGCTGCCAAGCTGACAGTCGTGATAATTATGGTGTGGAAGGGTAACAGAGTGACCGTTTGAAGGTAAATTAAATGACCGTCTTGCTGAAGACTGGGGACTGGTAAAGTTGGGTGCAGAACGTTGAGGCCAGCTGCAGATCCATCATCATCATCGGTGGAGGAGTTGGGCGATGGAGGAGTTGGGGCGTGGGGGGTGGGGGGTGGGTGGACAGTCCATGATGCATCGGTTTTGCAGAAAAAAGAATGAAGG
>JABMCL010000365.1:40000-45000 GCA_018857735.1 Alviniconcha marisindica | reverse complement strand
GTAAACGGTGCATACGAAATACCCACGCTCTCACAGCAATTGCAGGTGAACAGATAATAACCAATGCAAATTGCTGGCACGTTAATCCCCGCGCTACCGACATCATCGATGAATTATTCACCTGCTGACGTCACGGAGGCCAGTAAAAATATATTTATGTCGTGACACCAAAGTGAATTAATGCCACCGTGAGCAATAGGGCATTTCCCCAACGTACATTAACAGAAGAATCCCAGACAAAAGTAGAATATCAGGACTATCTACTGGCTGCACGTTTAGACTGTTTAATACAAGAGAGAGGGGGAAGGAATGGGGTTTTTGGGGGGAAGGGCAGACAGGGGGGGGGGGGGGGGGGGGGAGGAAAATGTATACAGGGAGAGAGGAGAGAGAGAGAGGGGAGGAGGAGAGGAAGGGGAGAGAAGAGAGAGAGAGAGAGGAAGAGAGAAGAGAGAGGAGAACAGAGACAAAAAGACAGACAGACAGAAGAGAGGGAAGAGAGACAGAGACAGAGAGAGGGGGGGGAAGAGAGAGAACAAGACAGAAAGAGAGAAGGAGAAAAAAGGGGGAGAAAAAAAAGAAAGAGAGGGAAAAAGGAAAAGAAAGAGAGAGAAGAGAGAGGAGAGAGAGAGAGAGAGAGGAGAGAGAGAGAAGGAGAGAGAGAGAGAGAGAGAGAGAGAGAGAGAGGAGAGAGAGAGAGACAGACGACAGAAAAAACGACAGACAGAAGACAGAAGAAGAGACAGAGACAGAGAAAGAGAGAAGAGAGAGAGAGAGAGAAAGGAGAAGAGAGAGAGAGGAGAAGAGAGAGAAGGGACGAGGAAGAGAGAGAGAGAGAGAGAGACGAGAAAGAAGAGAGAAGCGAAGAAAAGACAACAGAAGACAGGGAAAACAGACAGACAGAAGACAGCAGGACAGACAGAAAAGACAGAAAGAGTGACAGGACGAGAGAAAGAAGAGAGAAGACGAGTGAATAACAACAGTTTTTTCCATCATCATCACTGCCACTACGATAATTACAGGACCTGATGTCACCAGATTTTAAAAAAAAAAAAAAAAAAAAAAAAGGAAAGAAAAAAAAATAAGCAAAAAAATGAGGTCAGGCCTTTTAAGACTTCTCAGTGACTTCTTCCCGTCCTGAAACCCTTCAGCGGTATGTACAGTACATGGCAGCTGCTGGGCTGTATCAAGCTGGAGAACTGACGCCGTCACACGAAATCAGGACTGGAGTCAGTAGATCAAAGTGGCACGTGGACATAACGCCAGGTAATGGCGCTCTTATCGCCCTCCTTACTTCTGAGCACGTGCACGTAGCGCTCCTGTCCAATCAGATAAAGTGTACTTCGCACGTGCAGGCCGGCAAAGCTGACCAGTGGAGATACCGCTTCCTTTGAGGACCGAGGTTGCCGGAAGTTGATGAATTTTTAAAAGTAGAAAATGTTTCGCTGGTACAAGGGTATAACGCGCAATTAATTGAAAATATTTTGAGTTTTATTCTGTTTGACACAAAGGATAGTAACAGCCGATGTTTATACGACTATCTTTGAATACATTCCGGGCTTTTAGATCGATCAAGGTTTCCAAATGCGTATCTGCTTCAGAAGCGTATGACATTAGAGTAAAACCTCGCGTTTCTCAAACCGTACTTGAACAGAATGCCGAAACTGGGGATCATTCAGCTTTTGTCTAATAAAACCGATCTTAGTGACCCCAAAAACCTTCATCGTTACAATGCAATAGACCTCTGGAAAATGTGGCCTTGCGTATTGCTATCAAACTATTCGAGAATAAACTCACAGAAGTAACGCATGCTTTTTCAAAGCTCGACTAAATTTTGGTTTACCAGACAATATCCACCCACCGACCCACCGACCCACCTACACACACACACTACCTCAAACTGTATCAGCACGCAGACTGTCACACTAAAACAATGTTTTCTAACACCAACACACACACACACACACACACACACACACACACACACACACACACACACACACACACACATACACACACTCTACCTCACACTGTATCAGCGCACAGACTGTCACACTAAAATAATGTTTTCTAACCATTAGTCATCCAAATTTTGCCGGTGATGACTCGCGTCATCCTGTGATGACCTGCGTCCTTCTTGCACGTCAGACCGTGAAACTTGCACCCGAAGTCAACAAGCAAGAGACACAAAGACTAAAGAGATGGACATGATACAAAACAATTCCCTTTACACTGACCAGCTGGACCTGAGACCGAGAGGCCAGACCGTGGACTCGGCCTGCTGACCAAATTGAGTGATATAGGAGTCTCGTGAATCTCCGTAATCAGGCTGGAGGTCGTCCCTGGAAGAGAGAAACTCTCGTTTAGCCCCGCTGAGAGAGATAATGATGGAATGGAGAGAGCAGGTTGGGCAGCCACTTTTATTTCTACCCAGCTCCGACCGAGGCTGCTGCCCGTCTCCTCAATAAACCTGTCCGCCATTGTTTTACGAGCTGACAAATTTGGGTTTATTGTGTTGGATCACCTTTAAACTTTTGCCCTCTCTGTCCCTGGCGGGGCCGGGCCGGTACTGTTGCTGTTGCTGCCGCCGTCTTGTTCGTGTCACCTTGACCGATGGTTATGGGAGTTATCTTCCTTGCTCAAGGGTGGTTAACCCCAGGTAGTGGTTATTTCCCTTTTGATGACCTTGAAAAGGTGCGTCGGCTAATGGACTCGTAGCATACTGATACCCGCACGGGTGATGGCTAAACCTGCCAGTAGCCACAAACATATAAACATCATACATATACCGACTTTGTTAAATCCAACTCTGTTTTTAACGTCATCTCGAGGGAACTCTCAAGGCAACAGCAATGCACAAACGGGTTAAATATTATTTACCTGCGCTGTGTTTCTTCAGTTTCAATTGATTGTATGTTTGTTTGTTGTTGTTGTTTTTTTGGATTTGTTTGTTTCTTTGTTTCTGGTAGTTGCTCCTTCCAGTGTTGATAATTCCGACACAGTTTTTTCTCTCTCTACTCCCCACCCTCCTTCCCATTAAAAAAAAATCACACTATGGAATTGCACAGCGTTTCTGAGTTTAAAACCACACACACACACACACACACACACACACACACACACACACACACACACACGCACGCACGCACGCACGCACGCACGCACGCACGCACGCACACACGCACGCACGCACGCACACACACACAAACAAACAAACAAACAAAACACCGGTAACATTCATATCGTTTGATGTAACTCAAAAACCGATCACACTGAACACCCACCCACATATGCAGACAGGCGAACAAGCAAGACACACCCATTTACATACAGCACGGCAACTTACCGCGCGCCCGCACACACACACACGCACACACGCGCGCGCCACAGAGAGAGAGAGAGAGAGAGAGAGAGAGAGAGAGAGAAGAAGAGAGAGAGGAGAGAGAGAGAGAGAGAGAGAGAGAGAGACACACACACACACACACACACACACACACACACACACACACACACACACACACACACACCCACACACACACACACAGAGTGAGTCAGAGACGGAAATGAGAGAGAAACAGAGTGAGGGGAGAGAGAGAGAGAGAGAGAGAGAGAGAGAGAGAGAGAGAGAGAGAGAGAGAGGGGGGAGGGGGGGGGGGAGGGGAGAGGAGAGAGAGAGAGGGAGACACACACACACACACACACACACACACACACACACACGCACACGCACACACACACAGTGAAGTTGGAGCTGTTGTTGTTGCTTTTCGGCATATCAAAATGAAACGGCTCAGAGTGTGGTACAGGCCTACATGCTACACTCATTTTTTTCTCATGCAGTTTCTAAATCGCCGCACACATTGTGAGGCGAAAAACACAGAACTAGCATGTGCAGTCTTATATTTTTATATATGCCTAAAATTGGCACTGGGTGTAGCGCATTACACATAAGTTGATTGGCGCGTACCATTCAGTTGTGCAGCGTCAGACTGGACGTGGCGTTGCGCACAGTGCATTCATTATATATATATATACGCAGGGTAAGTTGCGGCTCGGGCGGATTTCATCTTACACAGATTGTGTAACGCCGGGCGTTGATCGTGAGTCTGATAAGCTGAACAGTCCGTAAGTGAGCTCTGGGTCGCCGCAAACAGAATTGTCTGCGGATGCACGTTGGGAGTCCGGCGAAGCCTTGCCATTCACACACGCAGGTGTTGGAGGTATCGAGGCGCTCTCCCCACACGAAGGTGTATCCGTACCCGTATTCACGCCACTGCCCTGCTTTTCCTCCCCCGTTCTTTCCTCGTTTCCTTCAGTAGGGAATGGACAGGGGGGCGGCTCAATGAGACTTACCGCAACGCCGGTCGAGTCTTCAAAGTCGACGGGCTGACGACGAAGCCGTGTAGGACGGGGATGACCACTCAGGTACCCGGAAACAAGGCAAGCGATTAAACAAATAGTAACAACAACACCCACAACCCCCGCAGTCACCAAAAAGGTATTTGGCAGCATTGAAGCAGACATAATTTTGTTGTGATTGAATTCTGTCATGTGTGACATCTCGTCTGTGGAATTTTTGGTGCCGTTCCGCGATACTAGGGTGGTCCCATTGGTCTCTATTTCACTGCCGGTTCCTATTCTTGGATGACTTTGGTTCAGTTTCGCAGTCTCCGGCTGTATTGATGGTGTCATTGGCGCTGCAGTTTGTGTCGAAACTGCATACTTTGATTTAGAAATTAAGACTCCAAAGGCTTTTTCTTGTCGTTGACCGATACAGTATGTACAAGGCACACTTCGAGTTCAGTTCTGTTCAGTGTTGCTGGAAGAACGTCTGCATGCGAGTGAAGGCGGAGGTGCATTGCGTCATAATTTAGAATTAAGCGTCACGTGTGTGTGTGTGTTCGCGCGCGAGTGCGTGCGTGTGTGTGTGTGTGTGTGTGTGTGTGTGTGTGTGTGTGTGTGTGTGTGTGTGTGTGTGTGTGTGTGTGTGTGTGTGTGTGTGT
>JABMCL010000365.1:25000-30000 GCA_018857735.1 Alviniconcha marisindica | reverse complement strand
TCAGCATCAGGGTATTTAGTGTTAAAACATCTCTGGGTTATAGTTACATGGGTTAATTGGCTCTAGTGCTGGGCAGTAAGCCGGCTGTGTACATTTTCTCTCGTGACCATGACCAGATCTGCAGTTTGTTCAAGAGTTCTCGGGGTAAATAAATTGTTCAGAATTATCGCACGTCCCCTAGCATTGACGTGGGTATAGGGCGGCTGGTTGCATTACTGTTGTCAATGTTGATGCTGTGAACCTCGTTGTCGTTGTTGTTGTCGTTGTTGTTGTTGTTGTCGTCGTCGTTGTTGTTGCTGTTGTTGAACGGAACTGCTTCCGTTCGTGTGTCTTCGCCCTGGTCAGCACAACCGTCAAAGTAAGTAAACATGGTGCTTAACGTCCAAAAGAAACCATAAGGCTTATTAGTTGACGCTGATCGCTTTTATATAGAGATATTCTCCGCACACGAGCAGACTCACTGCGCTCTTGTCGCATGTGTTTCTAAACGTGTGACCAGCTTTTTATAGCGCATTTTGAATATCCATCGAAGTAGTGTGCTTACAGCGCTGTTTGGTTGTTACATGGCTGATGCCACGTGAAATCGCTGCCGTCTCGGCGCGTTCTGTGTACACCATACAACCATGTACCATGTCACAACCATGGACCATGTCACGTCATTCCACGCAAAGCCACATTATGTGGGAGAGGTTGACTAGGCGTTACTTACCAATTATCTCTCTATCCGTTCGCATATGTCATTTTTCTTGTAGGCTTCGTTAACTAGAGGTCACGCATTGAGGGGCAATAAAATTGCAGGTGCGTTCTGTCTGAATAATCGGAATGGCTCATAAACAAGGATATATTCCACAATTATTCTATCTCTTTACCAAACATCAAAGTGAACAAACATGGACTGCATAGCACTTCTTTACCACCTCAGTGTTTCACATGATAACCAAAAGCTCGTGTGTCCAGTCTGAGCTGCCTTCATAATCAACTGGCTTTTATCTATGTAGGCGTCACCGGCACAACGTCTGCCGGACTGACAAATTAAATGCTTCGTTTCCGTAACACGATGCCGCTCCCCAACGAAAGACGACAGATATGCCACGATGCTTCAGATGGCTACAGTGCACATAGACCGCACCAAAAAATGCCACATGCCCCCACCCCCCCCCCCCCACCCACCCACCCACCCACTCCGCTTCCTCCCACAAGTATTTGAAACTAATACACCTTCGCCTTCTCCGAGATCAGCTAGAATTCCTCCTCGGCCATCGTCAGTCCCACCCCACCAACGACCCCCACAAAACTGAAAAAGGCAGTTAATTTATGTCTGATTCTCGCTGGACCACCCACTCTCACTTCTCCATAACATCTTTAAAGTTTCAGAAGGCAGTCGTACCCGCCGCCTCCTATCGCTGGTGGTGACTGCAGTGGAACTTCTCTTGAAAGACCAAGTCCTTCGTTTAAATCCGCCTCCTATCGCTGGTGGTGACGGCAGTGGAACTTCTCTTGAAAGACAAGTCCTCGTTTAAATCCGCTTCCTATCACTGGTGGTGATTGCAGTGGAACTTCTCTTGAAAGACCAGTCCTCGTTTAAATCCGCTTCCTATCACTAGTGGTGATTGCAGTGGAACTTCTCTTGAAAGACCAATCCTCGTTTAAATCCGCTTCCTAGCACTGGTGGTGATTGCAGTGGAACTTCTCTTGAAAGACCAGTCCTCGTTTAAATCCGCTTCCTATCACTAGTGGCGACTGCAGTGGAACTTCTCTTGAAAGACCAGTCCTCGTTTAAATTCGCTTCCTATCACTAGTGGTGATTGCAGTGGAACTTCTCTTGAAAGACCAATCCTCGTTTAAATCCGCTTCCTAGCACTGGTGGTGATTGCAGTGGAACTTCTCTTGAAAGACCAGTCCTCGTTTAAATCCGCTTCCTATCACTAGTGGCGACTGCAGTGGAACTTCTCTTGAAAGACCAGTCCTCGTTTAAATCCGCTTCCTATCACTAGTGGTGACTGCAGTGGAACTTCTCTTGAAAGACCAGTCCTCGTTCAAATCCGCTTCCTATCACTGGTGGTGATTGCAGTGGAACTTCCCTTGAAAGACCAGTCCTTGTTTAAATCCGCCTCCTAGCACTGGTGGTGACTGCAGTGGAACCGAATTTCCACAAAGACCACGCTCCACGCGAGAGACCATGCAGTCCTCGTTTAAATTCGCCTCCCAGCACTGCGGACTGCAGTGGAACCAAAGACTCTGAAGGGGAAATCTTTGGTGGAACCTTTCGTGAAAGACCACGCTCCACGCGAGAGACCAGCCCTCGTCTAAATCCTCAACTTGCATTGGACACTGCAGTGGAACTTTTCCAAAAAGACCACGCTCCACCAGAGAGACCAGCCCTCGTTTAAATCCGCAACATGCATTGGACACTGCAGTGGAACTTTTCCAAAAAGACCACGCTCCACCAGAGAGACCAGCCCTCGTTTAAATCCGCAACATGCATTGGACACTGCAGTGGAACTTTTCCAAAAAGACCACGCTCCACCAGAGAGACCAGCCCTCGTTTAAATCCGCAACTTGCATTGGACACTGCAGTGGAACTTTTCCCAAAAGACCACGCCCCACCAGAGAGACCAGCCCTCGTCTAAATCCGCAACTTGCAATGGACACTGCAGTGGAACCTTTCGTGAAAGACAACGCTCGACTAGAGAGATCAGTCTTCGTTTAGTCGGATACGCCTTGTAGCACTGAACACTGCAGTGGAACCTTTCGTGAAAGACCACACTCGACTAGAGAGATCAGTCTTCGTTTAGTCGGGTACGCCTTGTAGCACTGAACAGTGCTATGGAACCTTTCGTGAAAGCTAGACCGCGCCCCACCAGAGAGACAAGTCCTCGTTTAAATTAGTGACTGCAGTGGAACCTTTCGTCAAAGACCACGCTTCAGCCCTCGTTTAAAACGACACATGCGGAAGAAGAGAGAGAGAGAGAGAGAGAGAGAGAGAGAGAGAGAGAGAGAGAGAGAGAGAGAGAGAGAGAGAGAGGAGAGAGAGAGAGAGACAGACAGACAGACAGACAGACAGACAGACAGACAGACAGACAGACACAGACAGACAGACAGACAGACAGAGAGAGAGAGAGAACTTGTTTGTGTGTATGTGGTCTTTTTATCAGAGATCCCAGTGTATTTCGGTCCAGCTGGGTGGTCTGTTTTATATATATACATAACGGCATTGCTAAATTCTCGCTAACTACCTGGGTTTCAAAATAAACAGCTGGGCAGGGAGACCGGACAGAGATAGCTAGGCGACGGCGTTTGGATAAGGGCTCAAGCCGTGCCATTATGCTGAATCTCGGGGCTTGAATGCCGCTTCGGGAAGAAGCGAGGAGCAGCCTTTAAAAGATTATGCGCGGACAGAGGTATGTGCTAGAAATGTCACGAGGAATCATACGTGACATTTCGTTTCGCTCCCTATCTGCCGTTTCCGGAGTTGGCACCGTTTGTTGGTGTCGCTCAGGAATATTTTGGTGTCGGAGATAAGACATAGGCCAGGCTGCGAAAGAAGGCTGCTGTGTTGCTTCGTGTGCTGTTTTTTATATTTTTATATTTTTTATATTACGGCAGTGAAATATCTTGCAAATAATTAAACATCCGATTCGTCGACGGATGATTTAACCGACGGTGACCAGCACGGTTGTGAAAGCAAGCAACTGAAATCCAGCAGCCTGATAAACTTTAATGACTCACTGCCCCCACCTCCCTTATCCCGTACCTCTCTCTCTCTCTCTCTCTCTCTCTCTTTGACGCACGCTCGCCCCCCCCCCCGCACCCCCCCCCCCCTCCCCACACACACCACCAAGATCTAGTCTTTTTCGTATTTACCCATATCTGAGTGTCCACGACAACAAACTATGCTATAAATTATAGAGCAGTCACACACACACACACACACACACACACACACACACACACACACACACACACACACACACACACACACACACACACACACACACAACCTAATATACCACTCCAAGACGAGGTGATCGAGAGCCGGTTCTTAATTGGGCGAACATTGCTAATAGGGGCGATAAAACGCATAGTTCGGGTTATTCGTCGAACCTAGGCTAAACTAGTTGGTTCTTAATTGGGCGAACATTTGCTTCGCGAACATAGTTCGGGTTATTCGTCGAATCTAGGCTAAACTAGTTGGTTCTTAATTGGGCGAACATTTGCTTCGCGAACATAGTTCGGGTTATCCGTCGAACTTAGGCTAAACTAGTTGGTTCTTAATTGGGCGAACATTTGCTTCGCGAACATAGTTCGGGTTATTCGTCGAATCTAGGCTAAACTAGTTGGTTCTTAATTGGGCGAACATTTGCTTCGCGAACATAGTTCGGGTTATCCGTCGAACTTAGGCTAAACTAGTTGGTTCTTAATTGGGCGAACATTTGCTTCGCGAACATAGTTCGGGTTATCCGTCGAACCTAGGCTAAACTAGTTGGTTCTTAATTGGACGAACTTTTGCTTCGCGAACCTAGTTCGTTTTTTTCCCCGTCGAACTGCGACGACGCTATATTCGGGGTCCAAAAATCTTCCATCAACATGTTCTGGGAACATTCACCCAGTTCGGCGAATCTTGCCTCTGATTGGCTGAGAGCAAAGAGAGCTCTCTTGTGAATGAGGAAGAAATAAAAATAAAAATGGATTAACAATGGATGATACTTCACTCGCTTCGGAGGGAATTGGCCTATTTGTTGACTTGTAGAAGGCGCAGCTAGCCTTGTCTCTGGGACCCAAAATGATATAGTAGTTAGCTGAATTACCCTGTGAGGGATGATTAAAGTATGTTGACCTGATTTTAACCTACATTTTGGATCATGCTGTCTGCTGCGCTTCTGCCGCAAGTTCGGGCCGAAGCTTGCATCTCATTATAAGCCAGTTAAGAATGAAGTATAGTTCATCGACCTGTCCGAACCATGTTCGGCGAACTAAAAGTTCAGTTAAGAAACGAATTA
>JABMCL010000365.1:0-10000 GCA_018857735.1 Alviniconcha marisindica | reverse complement strand
ATTGTATGTGTTTCGGGCCATGACCCTTTAACCTTTTCTTTCATGTCCTTTTCCTTTTTGATTGGGCGGGAGTTTTATGGCCCCAATTATCTAAAGTGTTAAACTTGTGCTCTGGGCCAGCGCGTCCTCTTTCCCCCAGTGTCCCTGCCTGCAGTAGCAGGTTGTCAGTCAGTAATAGTTCCAGCTGCTGCTATGCATCTGATTAGGGGAGGGCCTCACTGTTTCCTGGTTGGTCAAAAAAGTTATGTTATAGCAACCTCTGACTTGTGACTCTTTATCCATGCTTCCAACCTGCTTCCCTCACTCCCCACTCGTCCACTATATATATATATTATATATTATATATTTATATATATATTATATATATATATATATATATACGACAGTCTGTGTGTAGTGAAATGTAGCATAAAAACTCGTGGAGTTCTGCGAATTATATATATATATCAACCAAAAATTCATTTCATTAAATCTATGGACTTTCAACACAGCGGGGGGGGGGGGGGGGGGGGGGGGGAGGGGGTGGGGGGGGGAGGGGGGGGGGAGGGGGGGGATGGAGAGGGGGTGGGGAGGGGGGGGGGGGCGGCAGTGAGGCTTGGTGGGGAGGGGGGAGGGCGGAGGGGGAGGAGGACGAGTATTCCATCGGGGCAGTGACAGTCACCTTGCGAAGATCCTATCGAGGAGAGGAAGGGCAAAGGGGACGTGAACCAGCCTCACGCGGAAAACGCCGACCGAAAGGAGAGACGATGAGAAAACAGATGGATGGCAACAAGGAATGAGAATTAGCCAGCATGGGGGATTGCTGCCGACTGTGCAAGAGTTTTGATTTTCACAGAGAGAGAGAGAGAGAGAGAGAGAGAGAGAGAGAGAGAGAGAGAGAGAGAGAGAGAGAGAGAGAGAGAGAGAGAGAGAGAGAGAGAGAGAGAGAGAGGCAGACAGGCAGACAGAGACAGACAGACAGACAGACAGTGTGTGTGTGTGTGTGTGTGTGTGTGTGTGTGTGTGTGTGTGTGAGAGAGAGAGAGAGAGAGAGAGAGAGAGAGAAGAGAGAGAGAGAGAGTGAGAGAGAGAGAGAGAGAGAGAGAGAGAGAGAGAGAGGCAGGCAGGCAGACAGAGACAGAGACAGAGACAGACACAGAGAGACACAGAGAGAGACAGAGAGACAGAGAGACAGAAAGAGACAGAGACTATGTTCCAACCCACCGACCTACCCGCCCCTCCCGGAGGAAAAAACAAAACGCATCTCGAAGGGAAAGGCAGAGATGGTAAAAGTCTCATCACCGAACATTCTCTCCCGTGAATTACCCCACCCCTACCCCTGCCGACCCACCCACCCACCTTCCCCGTTAATGAAAAGGCCAGTACGGCGGATAGTGGTGTCGCTGTTCTGAATGATGCCTGCAGCTGTGGCCGGCCCGGCGGGGTTAAATTTCTTCAATCTAGATCTTTATGGCTGCGCACCCGAACAATCATGCCTCCTCCGTTTTATGTGCAACACTACTCTGAAATAATGGAAACGTGCTTTATTGGCTTTCCACATGTTGCACAGATATTGTATTTTTCAGCTGTGTGTGTTGTTCCCCGTTCTACAGGGGCTCGGTTTCACTTGCAAAACAAACACACAAACATCAGAGTCCATCACTGATGGGGAAGCAGACACGTCCGCTTCAGAATAAAAGCTGGCAGACTCCTCCTTCGGTCTCCGTGGCAATTTTCGTCATCCGCAGAGACCGCGGACAGGCAGTGAAATGTAGCATAAAACCCCGACGTGGAGTTCTGCGAATTTTCAGAGCATAAATTGTCGGACTGTGATGTTTTTGCATGCGACTCTTTCGACTTAGTGGTAACATTTTGGCGGAGGGAGTGTCATTCACTCCCTGGGCCGTTTACCTTCAGGACCGTTCACTCCCTGGGCCGTTTACCTTCAGGACCGTTCACTCCGTGGGTCGTTTACCTGCAGGACCGTTCACTCTCAGAACCATTCGTCCCCTTGACCTTTGACCCCAAAGGAATCTTCACCCCCACGACAGTTGTCCGCCCCCACCCCCTTCCCGTTCGTCAGCGACCAACTCCCCCACCCCCCACCCCCCACCCCCTCACCCCCCACTTCCCCTTCCCTCCCCACGCTGGACAGTTCACCAAGTGCTGGGTCGAACGGTCCAAGGCAAACTGTCCCGTAGATGAACGGTCCTGGACCCTTTCATTTTCACTTTCCTGTTAGTTTTAGACCATCGCCTCTGAAAAAAACAATTGGACCGCAAAGTAGACTGATCCCTGCTGCTGTTGCTGCTGCTCGATGGGCTGTGCAGAGAATGCAGAGCAATTCATCGATTCAGACGTCGATCTGTTAATTACCACTGCATGTCGCACGCCAGTTGCTGGATTTTGGGTGCTTTTTTGTTGTTGTTGTTGTTTTTGTTTTGTTTTGTTTTAAGCCCCAGGACAGGACAAAAGTTAAACGGCCTCTCGCATGCCGCGGCCTAACTTGATACTGGAGATTCCGCTGACTGGAGAGACAATGAAGTGTTGATTATAATGAGGTTAGATCGTCGGGATCCATTACCATGCCAGAGGCGACAGATGGAAATTGGGTAACAATTAATTTAAGTGATTGAAACGTATTGCCGTATGCTCTCTCTCTCTCTCTGTCTCTCTGTCTGTATCTGTCTGTCTGTCTCTGTCTCTGTCTGTCTGTCTGTCTCTCTCTCTACCTCCCTCCCTCTCTCCCTCCCTCTCCCTAATATTTCCTATGCTGCATCTTCTGTAGTGAGTGTTGTTATTTACTATGTGTTCAATTAACGTTCATTTTTTACTGTTAAGTTTCATATCCTATATGTCAGTTACAACGAACGTGTTCCTGCTGCATTGTTACAAGTCTAACGCGCTTATAAACAATAAATCCTCTCTCTCTCTCTCTCTCTCTCTCTCTCTCTCTCTCTCTCTCTCTTCTCTCTCTCTCTCATGCCTATATGCATAAAAAATAATGCCTTTAATTTGATATCTATTCATCAGCAGCTTAGCAAGGACTAGTTGTTATAGACAGGTTTTTGACTGAACCTAAACTACAATCCTTGCAAAATAAAGTTTTCGAGATTCGAGTTCGAGTTCTTCTCTCTCTCTCTCTCTCTTCTCTCTCTTCTCTCTCTCTCTCTCTCTCTCTCTCTTTCGAAATGACTTTGTCCCCACTCCACTGGCCGACATATGCTATTACTTTATCACACCTACCTCTATAATGTCTCAGTATCTCGTTGTAATTGTAATCTATTGTCTTGTGTGTGACACTGAATGAAATAATTTACCGCAGTACTATGCCTTGTAGCACACCACTATTGTGGAGAAGGTTGTCAACATAATCCTTCGAAATGTCTGTAAAGTGTGGATGCCATTTTCACCGCTTGGTGTAGAACCTAAGTTCTCGTGAACATAATTATTAAAAACTGTTCGAAATCGAAAGGAAACTAAAGAACAAACGGATATCGAAAAAGAAGAGAGAGAGAGAGAGAGAGAGAGAGAGAGAGAGAGAGAGAGAGAGAGAGAGAGAGAGAGAGAGAGAGAGAGAGAGAGAGAGAGACAGACAGACAGACAGACAGACAGACAGACAGACAGAGAGACAGAACACAGAGACAGAGACAGACAGACAGTCAGAGACAGACAGACAGACAGACAGACAGAGACAAAGAGAGAGAGAGAGAGAGAGAGAGAGAGAGAGAGAGAGAGAGAGAGAGAGAGAGAGAGAGAGAGAGAGAGAGAGAGAGAGAGAGAACGGGTAGGGGCGGGGGTGGGTCGGGGTAGGCGTTTGGTTGATCTGAATTTGCTAAGAGAATGGGTGAGCCACCAGCGATTCAGGTTTTTGAGGGCCCGATTAGCACGAAATGAACTCCAGCGTGTTTTTCTGGTCCCCCTTCGCCGAAAAGCACATAAGGCCGAAACTAGATTCCGTTTACTAGCTTACATTACGGTTCCACGTTCATCAAAGAAAGGCGGAAATTCTGGCGAGAAAATTTCCTGCTGTCGTCTTCCCGTTTGGATTCTCTCTAGGATGCCAAGATTGACTGAGAGATTAGAACAGCAAACGGAGCAGAAGAAAGCGGAAAGAGGATAACATTTCTAATTTACATGCGCGAGTTTCGTCATTGTACAATACTTCCCCCCTACCCTCCACTACCCCCCTCCCCCCCCTCAGCCCGCCCCCCACATTACCCCCAGTCTCCTCCTGCCCCTAACCGATTACATCTAGGAAAATAAGTCAAGCTGTTCGCGCTGAAGTTGCTCTTTTCTTTTCTTTTCTTTTCTTTTCTTTTCTTTCTTTCTTTCTTTCTTTCTTTCTTTCTTTCTTTCTTTCTTTCGTTCTTTCTCTCTTTCTTTCTTTCTCTCTTTCTTTCTTTCTCTCTCTCTTTCTTTCTTTTTATAGCCATAAATTAATGGAGTAACTTTTATATATTTTATTTTATATATCCTTTTATTTAAAGGGTCTAACAACAGCAAAATCGTACACACTGTTTCCGTGTCAGGCTGATTTAGAAACGCATGTGACCTGCCCAAAGTTTCTAAAAAGGAAAAGGCTGAACGTAATTTCCATGTTTTGATGGGAAAACAAGAAAAATGAGGAGAAGAAAAGAACAGAAAAAGAAAAAGAAAGAAAAAACACACGAAAAAAACACACACGCCCCTTTCCCCCGCATAAAATCGCCGGCTTCCGGTGCTTACGGCTACCGAAGAGCAATTGGGGAAGGCGGGGGGGGGGGGGGGGGGGGGGGGGGGGCTCGAGTTTCTCAACATCATTTTGCCGCCTTGGGGTGCACAGGTCCTTTACCCCCCCCCCCCTCCCACGCCCCCAGGCCCGCGGAGAGAGCAACGGGGGTTGGGGGGAGGGGGGGGGGGAGTTCTCGAGTTCCTCAACATCATTTTGCCGCCTTCAGGCTGCGCAGGTCCTTTGCCCCCACCCACCGCCCCATCCCCACCCATTATCACATCCCCACCCCACCCCCACCCGGCCTCCCAGGAGAGAGGGGTGAAAACAGATCAGAGGTCTGAGACGGGTAAGAGATAGAAAAAGTCAACAAGACGCGCTGAGAAAATGGCTGCGGTCCGGAGGGATACGGTTCACCCTCTGAAATGTCACAATAGGCCGTGGAAGTTGCCGATTGCTTCCCTCTAGGATGTGCTCTTTGCAAGGGGAGGACGAAACTCAAACAGGCTGAAATAACACGGAATGATTCGGCACTAAAGAGGCGTCGAGTGGTATAATGCACATGAGCAGTGTTCCATGTGATGAACAGCATGCAAATTGTACCTCGTCGATAAAACCGTATTTATTCTCTCTCTCTCTCTCTCTCTCTCTCTCTCTCTCTCTCTCTCTCTTCTCTCTCTCTCTCTCTCTCTCTCTCTCTCTCTATATATATATAAATCAAAGAAAAACAACAAGTTGGTATAAAAAAAGTTCCCAAATTTTCGGCTGCCGCCTTCCTCGGGGGTTTATTCTAAACAACTGAACGAGGGTAAAAACACAGTTCATACAACGATTCTAAAATATCAGGTGACTAAAACTCGAAGAATAAAAAATAAAAAAACGACTAAGACCGAACTAAGTGTTCACAAAGAGTCAACTCGGCTTGTGAGTCGTATACCCTCCCCCCCTTTTTTTTCTTCTTCAGGCTGAACATATATATATATATATATATATGATATATATATATATATATATATATATATATATATATATATATATATATACCCGAGTACCCCTGTGTACAGCCGTGTCTCGCCGCAGAAATTTCCTGATTTTCGCGACTCCATCATCCATTCGCAAGTCTGACTCGTGAGATAAGGTCTTGTCGCGGAGCAAACTGAAAGTGGGAGCTATACTTACAATATATTCTTACTTGATTAGAAAGGAAGATAACGCGGAGATATATATCCCGTCTTAGTACAGAGTAAGAAGGTGGCAGAGGAGACGCTGTTTCAGAACAGGGTTCAACTTCGATCAGTTGTTATGAAGAAACACTGGGACATAAGACCATGTACGGGAGCATGGCAAAATTGCAAAATAGAAACAGTCACCATCATATTGCTTTTTTTGTTTCCTGTATTTGTTTGTTGAGCATATGATTACGATGTGTGAATAAATTTTGTTTAAACCAAACAGTCACAATAATGATCTCACGGTCTGTCGTTGGCCATACTGACCAACTGACTGATCGTACGTACATCCTGCACGGTCAGAACCTGCGTGTTATGACCGTGATCGAAAGTGGAGCATAGCCTGAAGACGGCGGTGTGAGAACGGATGTCCAATTTTCCTATCTTCAGCACGAAAGTTCCAGTGACATGAAACAGCGATTGATGCCGAAAAGAGATCAGATCACGACTACGAATACATAAAAATAAAACCGCAACAGGATGGGAGAAAGACTTAAGATTCTGTGATTTTTGTTTATCGATTTATTTTCTATAGCCGTTGCCTGGACAAAATCCTGGCCATTTTTTTAATTTTATTTTTTTTGGAGGTGTTTTTGTTTCTGTTTGTTTTCTTGTTGCCTGACAATCAAAAATGATCCAGCACCACACAACCCCGACATCCCTTAGCTAACGACCAATTCCACGGTGCATCGCATCGCAACCCTCCCCCCCCAACCCCCCAGCCCCCACCCGACCCCCATCCCGCTCCCCTCTTCCCACTCCACCTTCCCCCAAAAATGCGCCGCGTCGTCGCATTGGCAGGAAATGAAATTTGAAATGACCAGTGGGTCAGCAGGTGCTTGTACATGCCGATGTCAAATGATCACTTCTCCATCCTCATAGCCGATAATGCTAAAAAAAAAAAAAACTAACTTTAAAAAGCTAAAATTCGCTAGAACTCGTTAAATGCAGAAAAAAGAAAGAAAGAAAAAAAAGCCCAACAACAAACAAACAAACAAACAAAAACACACAAAAACACAAAAAAATCCGAAAGGACCGAAAGCACGTGCAGCTGCGCAGTCGCCGACAAATTTCTCTAATTGCATCTGTGTGCAGCTAAGGCTCGCATCTGCAACTTGTTACCTTGTCAACGTTTTCTCCGGTTTGATTTCCCCAAACCCATCCCTGTCCCTTTTTATCCCCCTTCTCCTGCAAGCCTGTGGGCTTTGGGGCTCACCCCAGGGTACGCGCGATGAAGGAATCGCTTGGGTGATCTCCCTTTGCCAGGCAATAAAGGTTTATGCTCGCGTCCGTAAAATCGTGTCATTTTTTTTCTGTGGAAAAAATACCAACAGCAACAACAACAACGACAACAACAACAGCGACAACAACGAGAAAGAAACACATTTGGAACAGTCTCGCCCAAGATATCAGGCATTCTGCTACTCTCTCTCTCTCTTCAGTCAAAAGCAAACTCAAGACATTTATTTCTCTTTTCATTATTTCGGTTAGGCAATATTGTCTTTTTTTGTTGTGTGGTGTGGTGTGTGGGTGTGTGTGGGGGTGGGTGGGGTGTGTGTGGTGTTGGTGGTGTGTCGAGTGGTGGTGGTGGGCGTGGTGGTGTGTGTGGTGCCTGTGTGTGGTGTTGCGCGGCGTGCTTTGACTGTATGTGTTTCGCGTGCGTGCGTGCGTGCGTGGTTTTGTGTTCATGTGTGTGTGTGCGTGCGTGGCGTGCGTCGTGCGTGCGTTGGGGGCGTGCGTGGTGGTGTGTGTGTGTGTGTGTGTGTGTAGATGATCACTGACTTCGTCTGAAGATGTTCAGCCTAAACTGAGCACGAGTTTGTGCGAAATGTTTCACTTACCGGTAAACGATTTCCGCCAGCCTTACTCCCCTAAGTATGCATCCCTTGAAAAGGAAACCACTGTAACTACGCAGTATTGTCCTTCATGCTTATCAGTCTGTACAGTGCAGTGTGTGTGTGTGTGTGTGTGTGTGTGTGTGTGTGTGTGTGTGTGTGTGTGTGTGTGGAGATGATCCCTGACTTCGTCTGAAGATGTTCACTCCAAACTGAGAACGAGTTTGTGCGAAATGTTTCACTTACTGGTAAACGATTTCCGCCAGCTTTACTCCCCTAAGTATGCATCCCTTAGAAAGGAAACCACTGTAACTAAACGGGATTGGGCCCTGTGCGATTCGGGCCAATAGATGTAACTGATGAGAGATGCAGGGTTTTGTCACCTAGACTTAATCCCTTGAGTGTGCACCCCCTGAAAGAGGAACTGATGCACAAAACAGGGCCACGACGTCAGTTTCCTTTTCGAGAGGTGCACACGAGGGTATTAGGTCTGCCTGAACACTCTGTCACCAGTTACTGACAAAGTTACTGTTACTGGCCCAAAACGCACAGGGAGCAACGAAACGGGGTTAGGGACCTGTGCAGTTTGTGACTGAGGATACTGTTCAAGTTGAGTGTTGCCTTACGTCCACAGAGACCATACGACTATTAGGGACGGGGAGCCCAGGACGGCCACCTCGACTTTCAGTCATAGAGCTCCTGAGCTCTGAGATCCTTGTTCAAGTTCAGTGTTGCTTTACGTCCACAGAGACCATACGGACTATTAGGGACGGGGAGCCCAGGACGGCCGCCTCGACTTTCAGTCACACAGTTCCTGAGCTCTGATGGTACTGTGCCGTCACGCAGCCTTATAACCCATGTGTGCACGTGCACCCCGTCTCAAAAAACAGTACATGGTCGAGCCCAGTGCGGTTTTGCCCAGTACGTGTTCTTTTGTTTTTCCTTCTTTTTCAATATGGTTTCTCTGAGGTCTTGCAGTCTTCTGTTTTCTTGAACGAGAGTCTTGATCTCTAATGGCTCCGTTTTGCTTGCTGGCCATTCTCGACTGTGCTTTATAATTATTCCCATGTTTTCTGGCAGCATCGAGTGCAACGTAGCACATACCTGATGACACAGTGTTCTCCTGGCCTTAATCCTTGCGTGTGCACACTCTCAAATGGGAACCCATGTAACACAAATACAGTGTTATATCGGCCTTAATCTTTAGCGTGTGCACCCTCTCAAAGGGGAACCCATTTAACAACAAAAATACAGTGCCGGTTCTCTCGGCCTTAATCCTTGCGTGTGCACCCTCTCAAAGGGGAACCCAAGTAACTAACAAAAATACAGTGTTCTCCCGGCCTTAATCCTTGCGTGTTCACCCTCTCAAATCCATGTAACAACAAAAACACAGTGCCGGTTCTCTCGGCCTTAATCCTTAGCGTGTGCATCCTATCAAAGGGGGAACCCAAGTAACAACACAAATACAGTGTTCTCTCGGCCTTAATCCTTAGCGTGTGCACCCTCTCACAAGGGAACCAAAGAAACAACACAAATACAGTGTTCTCTCGGCCTTAATCCTTAGCGTGTGCACCCTCTCAAAGGGGAACCAAAGTAACAACACAAATACGGTGTTCTCTCGGCCTTAATCCTTAGCGTGTGCACCCTCTCAAAGGGAAACCCATGTAACAACAAAAATACAGTGCCGGTCATCACGGCCTTAGTCCTTATCGTGTGCATCCTCTCAAAGGGGAACCCATGTAACTAACAAAAATACAGTGTTTTCTCGGCCTTAATCCTTAGCGCGTGCACCCTCTCACAAGGGAACCAAAGTAGCAACACAAATACAGTGTTCTCTCGGCCTTAATCCTTAGCGTGTGCACCCTCTCAAAGGGGAACCAAAGTAACAACACAAATACGGTGTTCTCTCGGCCTTAATCCTTAGCGTGTGCACCATCTCACTAGGGAACCAAAGTAACAACGCAGAGTCGGGCCCGGTGTGGTTTTGGCCAGCAAAACGCTGACGTGATCTGTCAAGTGCTCATTGCATGAGGTGACGTTTGCTCAACTCCCGAGACCTGCCTGTGTCACAACACGCGCAAGAAAGAACGGCCTGTTTGGTCTTAAATTGAATATTTATTTTTCCAGGAATAGGAAGTGTGGGAGGTCTTTGTTTTGGGGGGGGGGGGGAAGGGGAGGGGAGGCAATTGTCGATTCTGATTGAGACTTTGACAAATGTTAATACTTTGCTAACTGAAAACTGTTTA
>JABMCL010002869.1:132500-154636 GCA_018857735.1 Alviniconcha marisindica | reverse complement strand
GGGTTTTCCCTCGGGGCCCCTGTTGGCCGTGCCTCCCCTCGCTGCTACCCTCGCGTACGACACCGGAGTTCCAGTGTCCGCAGAGAGCGAGGACGGTGCTGTCCGGTCTCGCGACCAGCAGTTGTCCACTACGGTGGGGGCAGGCTGTGCAGGGGGCGGAGCCTTGGGTTTTAGTTCGTCGCGGGCCCTCTGCATGGCGACGTTGTAAGGAATGTAGGTCTTGCTCCTCAGCAGATTCGCCCTTTGGCGAATCTGCATTTCCGGGCAGCCCTTGTAGGCCGCCGAGTGGCGGCCATTGCAATTCACGCAGGAGAAGACCTGCGCGTCGCACTGCTCGTGAGAGTGCGAACCTTTCCCGCACTTGGAGCAGCGGGTCTGCTTTGCTCGACACTGTTGCTTGGAGTGCCCAAGGGTCTGACACTTGGTGCACCGTCTCACCGGTGCGGCAAAGGCCTGCACCGTGAACGGTGTGGCACCGAGCCATACCTCACTGGGCAACTCCGTTGCTTCCAGGGAGATCTTGACGGCAAGAGAGGGCTCCTGCTTGCGGTTATTGAGTCTGGCGACCCCTGCTCCTTCCGAGGCCCCACCCGGGTCTCCCACTGCTCCTCCATCTGCGACCTGGTCGCCGACTTGGTCGAGGGAGCGGGATTGGACGATGCCTCGGCGGCAGACAGACCCCTTCATCCCTACCCCCCCTGGCTGATGGAAAGGGCGGAGGTGGAGGTGGAGGTGGCGGGACTGACGAGGGACCAGAGCCCCTCTTTCCAAGCCTGCATAACGAATGAATTACTAGAAAATAAATATTCACAGTTTCTTCCAATTTTTACAGACGGCTCAGTGCTCGAGGACGGCTCCGCTGGAGCCGCCTTTGCCATTCCTGAGTTCCACAGCCTAAGGAAGTCCTTCTCCTTACCACCTGTATCAATCTTCACTGCTGAGCTGACAGCCATTCTGATGGCGCTCCAGCACATCAGTGAAGTACGTACACCACCATGTGCAATAGTAATCTGTAGTGATTCCAGGTCTGCGCTCTCCTCCATCCGTTCCGATTCCACCAGCGCTCGAGAGGATCTCGTGCTGGAAATCGGGACGGTAGTGCACCAACTGATCACCCGCGGAACGGAGGTCCGTTTCCAGTGGGTGCCAGCACATGTCTGCCTCTCGGGCAACGAGATGGCGGACAGGGCAGCCAAGAGAGGAGCCAGGCGACTGGAATCCAAAACCCTAGAACTGAAACTCGGATTAGCCGACATCTACTCGAAACTGTCCCGACGGGTGTGGAGGAAACGGGAAGAAGACTTTCGAGCCCAGGCCACGGCCAAAGAGTGGCTCGATGCCTCCCCTCCTAGCAGAGACGGAGTCTTCTTCCCCGGAGTACCCACATACCTCGCCCGAATTATGTACCGGCTACGCGTGGACTGCTGGCGGACCATGTTTGTACCCAAGCCCTGTGTATGCGGAGGAGCGATATCCTTCCACCATATCTTATTTAACTGTAGAGAGTGCTCGGCCCACTTCGCACCAGTCACCAGTAGTCTAACCAGTCTGGGACTCCCACTGTGCGTCCGAAGCCTGGCGCTGCGGCACCAGCAGAGCTGGAGCCTGCTCCGTGCCGCAGCCAAACTCGTCTACAGCTGCCCTGTGGCAGCCTACCTGTAAATGTGCGGGATGCCCTATGACGTCCCGGGCTCCCCCAGTACCCGGGTTGACCCGGGGACGGAGGGAGCCCCCATCTACACAGTGCACAATAGTACAATGTTTTTAACCTGTCTCTACCCCAGTGTGTCGGCGCTGAACCACGCCCCCCAACCGTACGGGCCCGTCCCCGGACGTGAAGGGGGGTGCTCGGATCGCCCGTCAACAACACCCCACCACCCCCACCCCATCCCCACTCCCGACCGATTACGCACGGAGTTGGGGCTTTTACACTAACTTAACAATGCTAACTTTTTCCCCAATGATTATGTATCCAATAATGCATGACAGGACTGCATTTGTGTTTCTATTCAGACAATGTTTTTACGGCTTCCGGTAACTATATACATTTGTAACCTGTTTCGTAAACGCGCGCAGACTTGTAATAATGTAAATATGTAAAAATATGGGTTTTTACCTCATCCCCTCGAAGAACACTGTGACCCGAGTATTATATATAGGATTCAAAGTGATAAATTTTATTTAATAATATTCATTATACAGCCAAACGGATTATATTAACTTTAGATGATTAAGAGCTTCGTATATCTTGTCCCTAATATGTCTTCCGACATCTGAGGATGTTAATGCTGCTTTGTTATGTCATAGTTCAGGACTGTGTGAGAGTGGGTGGCCGCCGGAGGCTGTCCGTCCTCGAGCCCTTCTGGGTTCCGTGGACGTAAGATTATTGAACCCGTGCTTCGCATTGGTCACAACTTGTCCCTAATATGTCAACTGACATCTGAGGACATTAAGCAACACTTCCTACCCATGAACACTGACGCATACCACAGCGGGAAAGCACACTCAACACACTGTTTCACAGGAGCCTCGGCCACACACGGCGAGTACACGCAGAAACACAACCACAAGGCACAGCACAGGTACACACAGAATCACAGCCTCAGAAACACAGCACGGGTACACGCGAAGTCACAGCCACAAAAACACAGCACGGATACACACGGAGTCACAGCCACAAAAACACAATACGATACAAAGTCGCTTAAACAATGGGGAGCACAACACAGATACAGTTACAGGCGGATGAACCTCCTGCAAAGTTAGAAAGTAATCGCAAAAATTGCAAAAATGTTTCTAATTAATGCAAGATGCTCTCAGGGTAACGAGAGCCACCCGAGAACATAATACAAAAATCGTTCGTTAAGAAAAAATAGGTAAAAGGTACGATACCATCAGCTTGTCTCGATCCGCAATCCCAGTCCGACACGGTCTGCAGCAGAGCGCGACGAAACGAGAAGCCTCACTGACCACTACTCCACTGAGCGCACAAGCCACGGTAGGGTAAACTAAGCCTTTATGCCTTGGACGAGGGGCGAAACTGAGACCTAGGCGGCCAGAGCCCAGACAATGAGTGCGCACGGCCGAGTGAGCTTTTCCGACCGGAGCTCTTACAATCACAACAGACCCAATCGAACCAGTGCAGGGACGGGGAGAAGGTGGAGGGGGGGGGGGGGGGGGGGGGGGCGAGGGGCATGGAGGTGAAGTAAGTAAACATGGTGCTTAACGTCCACAGAAACCACAAGGCTTATTGGGGACGGGAGAAGGGGGGCCCGAAGGGGTATGGAGGTGAAGTAAGTAAACATGGTGCTTGACGTCCACAGAAACTACAAGGTTTATTAGGGACGGGGAGAGGGGGGGAGGGGCGAGGGGTATGGAGGTAAAGCCAGTAAACATGGTGCTTAACGTCCATAGAAACCACAAGGCTTAATTAGGGACGGGGAGAATGTGTGTGTGGGGGGGGGGGGGGGGGGGGGGGGGGCGAGGGGTATGGAGGGTGAAGTAAGTAAACATGGTGCTTAACGTCCACAGAAATCACAAGGTTTTATTAGGGACGGGGAGAAGGGGGGGGGGGGGGGGTATGGAGGTGAAGTAAGTAAACATGATGCTTGACGTCCATAGAAACCACAGTCAACAGCAGTGCAACGGACATTGTCTTTGTGACTCTGCCCAAGCACAGCAATTGCGCAGTGCACAAGTCGCTGGGCAATGGCGAGGGGACACCGCCTACACTACAGGGACTGCCAACTCGCTGCGAGCCTAAACGGAGTGGCCGCGCGAGCAGGCTACAACCAAACAGGCAAGCAAAACTTCTGGTCTGTGCCGTGCAGTGACCGGCTATAGAGGGTTTCACACATCTACATCGTCATTCCATCTATAATTTGATTCTTTAACATTCCGGTTACTATACATTCACCAGATAGTCGGCCGCCACGGTGTGTGTGTGTGTGTGTGTGTGTGTGACAGTGTGTGTGCGTGCGTGTGTGTGTGTGGCTTGCTTGTTTAGCGCACGCGAGTAATGTATAAATCACTAAATTATAAATTAAAAAACACACGACCTGAAGCTCATAGTCTGCTCCTTTTACGTATTTGCAGTTGATGTGTTTTTGTTGTTTTCAGAACGCCGGCAGTCAATTCTTTTTCATAATTTACCTCACAACATAGATTGCATTGCAGGATGCCGATTTCCAAAATTACTTCAATCAGAAAACCAAACAAGTAAAAAAAGTTGAAACATTTGACAAGGTCTGTCATGTACTGTTCTTTTTTCTTTGTGTGTGTGTGTGTGTGTGTGTGTGTGTGTGTGTGTGTGTGTGTGTGTGTGTGTGTGTGTGTGTGTGTGTGTGTGTGTTCTTTTTCTCTTTTTTTATATTTTATTTCACTGCATGGTAAAAAGTTAGTTTGTAAACTGGAATGTTTTTCCAAATGGCTTTTTAAAAAAATCATCAATACGTGTCGCTGGCATAATGAGTTAAACCCGCATACACACAGACAAACATTTTTTTTAAACAAAAAACTTTTACATTCGGTTATGATAGCTATATGATCATTATTATAATGGGTGGACGTTGATGCGCGAAAAAACAAACAAACAAACAAACCAGGTAGAGAGTTTCTGACGGGAGATCAGTAACTGATGTCGCTCAGTTTTTATCGTTGATTTCTCCGCATTAACAATAAATAAATAAATAGATATATTATAATATAAAATAACAATGCTGGAATGAAAAAGAGAACTCCAAAGACAAAATATCCTGTCTTCCTCTCACTTATTTTTCAAACCATGAGATAAATGTGGTGTATCTACTGAAGAAGGACTGAACAGGAGTCAGTGCTGCGTAAGCTACTATTAAAGAAAAAACAAAAACAAAAAACGAACAAAAAAAAGCTCAGAATAATCTGAAGATATTATATAGCAGATACCTTCAAAGTTGAACGGGCATTGTGGTAGGTATGATCTAAGCGTGAAATGCATTTTAAAATCGAGACAATCTCAGCTCTCCCCACCCACATTAGCTACAGAAAGTTACGGTTACGCGCTGACCGCGAGAGTGGAGCGCCTGTCCGCCAACCACCCGCCCGCCAACCACCCGCTTGCTGTAGTGTCTCTGCTCTGACCTAGGCGGCCAGGGCCCAGACAATGAGTGCGCACGGCTGAGTGAGCTTTTCCGACCCAATCGTACCAGTGCAGCTCACTGGCGCGTGTCCACGGCATGTCTATGACTGGTCCAGTGTGTTCTCTTGTGATTGTGTGTGAAGGAGCGACCACGATACCATACCACAGCGAACGGTTTGTCTTTCGCCTGTCCATGGCATGTCCATGACTGGTCCGGTGTGTTCTCTTGTGATTGTGTGTGAAGGAGCGACCACGATACCATACCACAGCGAACGGTTTGTCTTTCGCCTGTCCATGACATGTCCATGACTGGTCCGGTGTGTTCTCTTGTGTGAAAGAGCGACTACTATACACCATACCACAGCGAACGGTTTGTCTTTCACATTTTCTTTCTGAATTAGAACGTCAAATGATATTTCAGACGACGAATCAAGTGTGATTTCGTGTCTTTTCTGTCATTCACACTGTCTGTAAAGTTGGCTGAAGTGTTGCGTTACGTCCACAGAAACCGTAGGCTTATTAGGGACGGGAGCCCTGGACAGCCACCTCGATTTTCACACAGCTCCTGAACTCTGAGTCTGTAAATAGACGCCACAGTCCTTTTACGCGAATGTTGTGGTAAGTTAGTTAGTTAGTTGGTACTTTGATCCCAGTCAACCACAAAGAGTTATATCAGGGCTAAGCGAATGGTGTGGCCAGTTTGGTTGAAGTGATTAGCAACAGGTATGTCGTTCCGGTGTAACTGTACAAACTCTTAAAACTAAAGATTAGTGGGGGGGGGGGGGGGGGGTCGCTTCAGCAAAAAAAAAAAAACAAGAAAAACTTTCCAAGCATAACAAGGCCAAAGCAGTCATAGTCTCGGGCCTACGACCTTTAGTCCAGCGAAATCGCTAGCCTAAATATCGGCTGTTTAGGCCCGAGGTTCGGCCCGGACTTTGGTGTAGTCCCGGTCCATGGTTACCATTTTGGGGCCATTGTCAATAGCCTTGAGATTTAGGCCGGCCTACCGCTTTAGGCCCGATTCATAGTTAAGGCCCCTGTTGTCTCGACCATTGTCCGCGTCCATGTATACGAACTTTGCCTAACTCAAAGTCTCGGACTCTGAAGTCAGGGACTTTGGTTTAGGCCTGGCCTACCGTAGTCCCGATTCATAGTTAAGGCCCCATGTCTTGGAAAGAAAGGAATGTTGTCGTTAGGTAAGAATTTTACTGCGGATAAAAAACGATGACCACCCGCTCACAGCTGTGAGGACTGGTTTGGCCTAGCGGTAAGGCGGTAGGCTGGTAAGCGGAAGGACCTCGGTTTGATACCGCTTCGGCTCTCCTTTCTCTTCAGAAGTTGTGGTTTGTGGACACAGTCTTGTTTGCCACAGAGCCTTGACCTTGGCCTCGGGCAGAGACGCGTAGTTTGTATTGTCGACTGAGTGTCGGGATGGTCAGCTAGCGTTGTACATAGGGCGTATGCAACAATGAGTCAAGGCAGTGAGACCGTTTTGTCTGGATTCCCACAGGGTAACTGAATTAGCAGCATTTCCCATTCAATCCTTTGAGAATGAAGCCCTTGCTGACATGGCTGATCATGCCTCAGACATCGGGTAGCTTACAATTTTGACCTCTCTCTCTCTAATTTTTTTTGCCAAGTACATCCTCTGCAGTAAGGCCGGCTTTCACACTCATTCCTACTTCCTTTCCATAAGCATTTGTTCATCGTCTAAAACATAATTTTATTACATCCACCCATTGCAGTTTCACTTGTTTGTAATATAGTGTAATCATTCTTTCATCGTGTGTGCATTCGTGTGTAGTAAACAATATTGTTTTGTTCACACACAGTCCACTTTTGTTTACCGTTAATCATTTACACTATGCAAAAAAAAGGTAGATGTTTCAATTCAGTGTTTGACTCATTTTCTAAACACCATTTCTTTACATTATGAAAAAAGATTGCCTTTCCATATGGCACAAAGCATTTTGATTTACATGAAGCGGTTCTTATGTAGTGCACACTTGAATTTTGGTAACAGCATTCACAAATTTCTCCACACAAATCAATTTATGTTCAATTTTTTTTTCAAGCTGGGGGCAGTCCCTGAATTCTTGAACATTTACTCCATGATTAACGGACAATTCTTGAAAATTACGTATGCATGAGACATTGAGAGCATGTGTCTTCACAAGCACATGTGGTGTGTGCGTGTGTGTGTTTTGTTACTGACAAGCAGCAGTATTAAGAGTAAACTTTAAAAGATGTCTCTTGACATGTATATAAAATAACAGCGCATGAGTGCACTGTTTTGTTCATACATTTTTGTCTATGACGCTCATCGGATTTCTCCACTTTTATTTTATCCTTCTGATTGAAAGTAAGTCCACAATGAAAAAGAAATTCAGTTTATGCATGCTTTTAATGGGGTGTTCTATTTCAACATATGCACACATATATAATAATGTTACTGTTATATGATTAATAAATCAAATTACTGTATCAAAGGGTTGACTGTTTCCTTTATAACCAAGCCGGCAACATGTCTTCACGGTTAACTTCAGTTTGAGCTCAAGCTTAAGATAAACGTTTTGGTTCTTTTTGTGATACCTCGGTGAGAAATCAGTAGGTGAATCTCATGAGGGGGCTGCCATTGTTGTGATTAATGTGCAGAGTTTTCCCCGGGCAGGGTTCTGGCTACATCCATGTAGGCCTATGCTTGTGTGGTGTAATTGCGGCTTGTTTCTTTCCTATTCATCTTTTTTCTTTCTCATCCATGATTCACCACAACTTGGCACTATTATTAAATAATAGGGTACAAGTCTTTACGTTGGATGCCCTTTCTTTTCCACCATCATTTCCTCTTTTTGTTGTTGTCTTTGGCTTCTTCAGCTATATGCCTGCCTGACTGCCTTGAATTCAATTGAAATGTCGTTCACATAGGTAGATAACCCAACTAAACATTGCCTCTTCAATCCTGTTGTACTAATTCCTCGTTTTCAAAGATATCGCCTAAGCCTGTCACAGTCTAGTTTAAAAAAACAAACAAACATCGCATGTCACAACAGTCTACTGTGAGTTCGGATGTGTTGTTCACAGACAATAAACGCTGTTGGAAGGGAGTACATTATCAGGATGCTTTGTTTAGAAACAATAAGCACTGTTGGAAGGGAGTACATTGTCAGGATGTCTTCTTTACAGACGATGAATGCTGTTGGAAGGGAGTACAGTATCAAGATGTTTTGTTCACAATAAGCGCTGTTGGAAGGGAGTACATTATCAGGATGCTTTGTTTAGAAACAATAAGCACTGTTGGAAGGGAGTACATTGTCAGGATATCTTCTTTACAGACGATGAATGCTGTTGGAAGGGAGTACATTATCAAGATGTTTTGTTCACAATAAGCACTGTTGGAAGGGAGTACATTATCAGGATGCTTTGTTTAGAAACAATAAGCACTGTTGGAAGGGAGTACATTGTCAGGATGTCTTCTTTACAGACGACGAATGCTGTTGGAAGGGAGTACATTATCAAGATGTTTTGTTCACAATAAGCACTGTTGGAAGGGAGTACGTTATCAGGATGCTTTGTTTAGAAACAATAAGCACTGTTGGAAGGGAGTACGTTATCAGGATGCTTTGTTTAGAAACAATAAGCACTGTTGGAAGGGAGTACATTTCTCAGGCTGTTATTTTTACAGACGACGAAAGCTACTTGAGGGCAGTAACCTCTCGGAACTTTTTGTTGTTGTTTTGCGTGGTTCAAGTGGACGATATGAGTAAGTACGCTACTACTGGGGGATCATGCACAATATGATTCTGTGTTTGTAGACGTTGGGCAGGCTGACTGATTTTTGTTGGGAGGGCGGTGCACGTGCATCTGAGGATGTTTTTTTTTCTTTTTCAGGCGTGGTTAAAGCGGACGATGGGTGCTGCTCCGGGACAGTTTTTCAGCCGGGGGTTCCTGAAGGTCGTCGCTATTGGCGCTGTCGTTCTTCTTGTCCTCACCGCGGTCTTGTTTCGTGACTCGACGCTGCAACTTCACAGGTATTTGTATGACGTACTGTGGCTGTAGTGGTGTACCTGTGTTTATTTTGTAATGTAAGTTCCCTCCCCCGTGATTTTGTTGGTTCTTTGGTTTTGGTTTTGTTGTTGTTGGTTTTGTTTTGATTGTTACGCTCGGCACTTTGTTATGTTTTGTTACCCAGGTTCTCTTTGTACGTGTGGGGTGTGGGGAGGAGGGTGTGAAGAGAGAGAGAGAGAGAGAGAGAGAGAGAGAGAGAGAGAGAGAGAGAGAGAGAGAGAGAGAGAGAGAGTGTCATTCGCACAAACAGTCGGAAAGCCAGGAGGACCGGGCGGAACCGAATGGGTGTAGAAACTAGGTTTGAAATGACCAACCACTGCAATGGCAATGCTAATTACTTGCAAACGTCTATGTCTGTGTGTCTCTCTCCCTATCAGTTTTCTGTCACGATCCTTATTCATCCCATTTAACTGCTTCAAGGTGTACAGGAAGTTTTCGCTTGAAGGAGCTTTATACTGAGTTATAAGATCTTACTGTCAGAGGTAGGTTGTTCCATAGAAAGGCACCAGTTTGCAATATGTCTATCCTTGGCCTAGGCAGCCAAAGATTATTATGGTTCCTAGAAATGGAATTGCTTGAGGGAGGGTGTGTACAGGTTAGATTATATAATATATATATATATATATATATATATATATATATATATATATATATATATATATATATATATATATATACTCTGGGCCTCATTGTTAAGGACCTTGTACATGAACAAACCAATTTGTATTCCAGTTGTTTGTGTAGGCTCATTATCCTTATCTCTTTTAATTTCTGGTCTGCAGTTAGAATTGTATCTGGAAAGATTAACATTACAGTTCTTCTGTGCAGAGCATCTAATCTCCTTCTGAGAACGTCGCTACATCCGTCCCACACGACTCGTACAGAATGAATGTGAGGTTTAATTTGGGCATTAAAGAACAGTTTGCTGGTGTCGAATGATAATAAAACTCGACACCAGACACTTATGCACCATTTACATACATACTTTTGTATTTGTTTGCCCCCCACCCCCCATTTTCAGTGTTTGGGAATCGTCGGAACCATGTACACCACCTGGCTCCGGTCGTTTGTCACCTAAGCGAATCAAAAGCACTGCGCTGATCAGCTTCCCTGGGTCCGGCAACACCTGGACACGACACCTGCTGACCACCGTCACAGGTAAGGTCTTAGCCACGAACCTACATATATGTGTATAAATCCTATGCCTTAGCCGTGCTGGTCAGAGCTCAGGAGCTGTGTGAAAGTTGAGGTGCATGCACTCTGGTTCGGAACATAGAAAAACGTGGCGAGTGTTTTCCTATGCTTTTAACGCGACGTCTGAATACTCTTAGACAGTGATAGTTCATCATATCATGCATGAGATATTCAATAACATAGTGACAAGAACCAAAATGCACCAAGTGACTGCATTGTCCCGTCGTTTTTGAAGAAAGTGCAATTTTGCCTGCAAACGGCCGAAATCAAAAATGAAAATGTTGATTGTGAGGTGTACAAGAAACCAAATGGCAAGAAATGTACACCACGGGACACGGGAAAGCTTCTCCGTTCCAACCATGATGATCTGTTAGAGGTGCAATACGTACATTTGACGTAAATCGATGTAGTTTACCTGCTCCGGCGTTTTGCTTCTGCCTGCTCCGGCTGGGCCTCGCTGTAACGGGAAGCTCCGGCTGAAAACTTCGGAACGGGGATACACAGTGTGGTCACTGCTTGTGACAAGCTGCTGTAGACCACAACCAGAGAGTCACCACGCGCGCACGGCGTTCTAAGTCAAGCGACTGAGATAGAAATACTCGTCAAATGAAACCGTGCCACCCGCTGTGTTCCGTACTACTATACCGACAAACGGCATTAAACTGTTCGTTGTTTTCTTATACAATTTTAACTACTGTACCAACAAACTGGGTTAAGCTGTTCGTTGTTTCCTTACAAGTTTTTAACTACTGTACCGACAAACTGCGTGAAACTGTTCCGTGTTTTCTCACATGTTTTAGCTGTGTAGCCTATTTAGTTTACAAACGGCAGTGCCGCAGAATTCAGATAATGAACATCCCTTATAATAGAATGTGTGTGTGTGGACTCCATGTATGTACCTTCTACAGACAACCGGCGCTGCAGGCGAGGTCCCAATAGAGTATAATTATTGGAAGATATTCCCTGTGAGCAGCAATGGACCACTCCACTCTTGTCAACCATAAAGCGCGGGAAACACATCAGCGGCTGTATATATATGAATAAGGCGGAGTCTGGAAGAAAAACCTAACTTTTTTCTCTCTCACTTATTTGCCAGGGTCGAGCTTATGGTCAGGGTGGATTGGTCTGGTCTACTGTTTGCTGACGAGTCATACGAACAGAGTATGATTATGGGGGAAGATATTCCTCGTGGACAAATTGCTTGGATCGTGCAGGCTTGCTGACAGGGTCCCAGTACAGAATAGAGGAAGATGTTCCCCGTATTGTGCTGGCTATCTGACCGGGTACCAGTACAGAATAGAGGAAGATGTTCCCCGTATTGTGCTGGCTATCTGACCGGGTACCAGTACAGAATAGAGGAAGATGTTCCCCGTATTGTGCTGGCTATCTGACCGGGTACCAGTACAGAATAGAGGAAGATGTTCCCCGTATTGTGCTGGCTATCTGACCGGGTACCAGTACAGAATAGAGGAAGATGTTCCCCGTATTGTGCTGGCTATCTGACCGGGTACCAGTACAGAATAGAGGAAGATATTCCCCATATCGCGCAGGCTATCTGACCGGGTACGAGTACACCACAGAGGAAGACATTGGCAGTGGACAACAATTGCTTGTATTGTGCAGGCTATCTGACCGGGTCCCAGTACACCATAGAGGAAGACATTGGCAGTGGACAACAATTGCTTGTATTGTGCAGGCTTGCTGACCGGGTCCCAGTACAGCATACAGGAAGATATTTTCAGTGGACAACATTTGCTTGTATTGTGCAGGCTTGCTGACCGGGTCCCAGTACAGCATACAGGAAGATATTTTCAGTGGACAACATTTGCTTGTATTGTGCAGGCTTGCTGACCGGGTCCCAGTACAGCATACAGGAAGATATTTTTAGTGGACAACATTTGCTTGTATTGTGCAGGCTTGCTGACCGGGTCCCAGTACAGCATAGAGGAAGACATTTTTAGTGGACAACATTTGCTTGTATTGTGCAGGCTTGCTGACCGGGTCCCAGTACAGCATAGAGGAAGACATTCCCGTGGACAACAAGGCCAGAGCCAGACGACTACTGGTGGTCAAGACACATGCTGAACCCGATGTAAGACTTGTTATTCTGTGAGAGTCACAGAACGGGACGGTAAAGTGGGGGGGGGGGGGGGGGGAACTCTGAAGTTTTGTTGTCTCCAGCTTACAGACCCGCAAGGCGAGGGTGTACGAAACGCTATCAGCTCTCCGTCAGGCAGAGCAATGTGTACTGTTTATGCAGTTCTTTCTATAAAAAAAAAGAAGAAGAAGAAATAATCTGTAAGTGTAAGGTGCAAAGAAACATAGCCGTGCTTTGCTTGCAAAAGTTCACAAATGTAATATTGTGCACATAACAGATACGTATACATCCGTGTGTGTGTGTGTGTGTTTAGGTGTGTGTGTGTTTAAGTGTATGTGTGTTTATGTGTGTGTGTGTGTTTAAGTTTAACTGTGGGTGTGTGTGTGGAACAGAAATGCACATTATTAATTCAACCCTCTCAAAGTTGCCAGTGTTAAGAACCAACGGACTTTCGCCGAAGATGATTTCGAATAATAGCACTGGGCGCTTTCGGTATGGTTTTTCGGATTTTGTTTGTTTGTTTGTTGTGTTTTTCTGGGGGGGGGGGGGTTTACACGAGATTTGATGATTTTAGTTCCCTCTGATGCGGTTTCTAAAACGGTGCGATTCAAAAAATAACGTTCGTCCAGAGGTGACTGTGCGATTGACGGGACGTTAAAATCCCCAAACTAACCAACTGACTCGTATATATCTGTCATCAGGGTGCTCGACGCTATTTCTCCGTTGACCGTGGCATTCTGCTCATCCGAAACCCATATGATGCCACCTTGGCTGAGTTCAACCGGGAAACGGATCCCAAACCGCCCCATTTCGGCCATACTCTGATCCGCAGTTCTGAAGACTTTAGGACAAGTAGGTTTTGTTTATCGACATCTGTGTGAATATGTTGGTGAAATTGGTGGAAGTCGGGTTGCTAGTGGTGGTACGGATTTGTAGTGTTGTGGAACTAAGAGATGAAGGTTGAAGAACATCTTTGGTGTGAGCTCTGTGCATTTTCTCTCTCTCTCTCTCTCTCTCTCTCTCTCTCTCTCTCTCTCTCTCTCTCTCTCTCTCTCTCTCTCTCTCTCTATCTCTCTCTTTATCTCTCCTCAGTTTATTCTCTATCCCTCTCTGTATATCCCTGTGTCTCTCTTCTCCCTCTTTCTCTCTGAGATTGTGTGTATGTGTGTGTGGATGCGCGCATGGGGTAGGTGTGTGTGTGTGTGTGTGTATGTGTGTGTGTGTGTGTGTGTGTATGTGTGTGTGTGCCGGAAACGAGCTAACAGTAATGACCAGTCAGTGAGCTTCTTTGGACGAGAAAGGCTATTGTCGTAGAAACTGTTTCTTTAATAAGCAAAAAGGGATAGTACTGGTGAATGTGTTTGTTATAATGGTCATCATCATTGTCACATAAGTCAATACGGACTAACCAGTGCATGATCGGACAAAACTATCGTAAGTCGGAGACAGAGCCCTAATTCAAGTCAGCTTGCTTTGCTTTTCCTTTGTCGCACAGAATGGCCCCCGTTTGTATCGCTGATGATGGAAAGGTGGCAGGATCTGCACCTGGCCTGGGCCGAGGACATCGCACCGCTGCATGTGCTGGTCTACCACCGCTTGGTGGCGGACCCGGAAGCGGAACTACGTCACATCTTCCACTTCCTGCAGGAACCCTCCATTACTCCCAACATACACTGCGCGACGCTTGGAAAAGAAGGTGTGGCTCACCGGAAGAAGCCAGACTGGCAGAAAGAAGCAGCGGTGTTCAACAAGACCCAGAGGCAGTTCCTGAACAACGCCATCGACCGTGTTCAAAAAGCGCTGCACCGAAAGACGAGGGCAGAGTTTGGTGATTTTCAAACGTGGAAACGCTGAGCATTGATGCATAGAGTCTTTGGAGAGTTTTCTACTATGGAAACGCTGAGTATTGTGCATTATGGCATTGAACGAGATTCAGTCGTGTACAGGGTGACCATTGGGGCATAGAAGCATTGGGGAATAATTTTCCATTATGCAAGCGCTGAGTATTTGCGTATAATGGCACTGGACGATTTTCAGCTAGGAAAAAGGTATTCATTTTTGCAGAGGCACTGAAGAATAATTTTCTACCTTGGAAACGCTGAGTATTGTTAGCGTATAATGGCAGTGAACGATTTTCAGCTGGGGGGAAATGCTGAATTTCGACGCCAGATGCACACGGTTGATTTTCAAACGTGAAAGCGGTGAGCGTTGGCTAGAGACGCGAACATGCGGAAACATTTAGTACTGACTGGATGATCTTCACGCCAGAAAATGGAGAGCATTGACGCTTCTTTCATGGTGCTTTACGTCCGCAGAAACCATAAGGCTTATTAGGGACGGGCGAAGGTGGGGGAAGAGGGAGATTACATAGCTATGACTACACCGTCACCACCAGAATGACTCCTGCATTAAGATTGGCAGCGACGAGAGCCATATGGATGTTTCATTAATTGTGAAGGACAAAGTCACAAGACAGTGTCCACAAACCACAACCGTTTTGAAGAGAAGGGAGAGCCGAAGCGGAATCGAGCCGTAACCCTTCTGTTTACCAGCCGAACGCCTTACCGCTAGGCCAAACCGGCTCACGACAGACCCAGGACTTTGAGGTGTGGATATATGTTCAGTATTCACGCAAGGAAGCGCTGAGCATTGATGCATGCAGACATTAGAATACTTTATTATGTGGGGACATTCAGTTGCGGTGTTTATAGACATTGGAGGATTTTCAGATGTGGAAACACCGAGTATGAGTGCGTAAGTGGCACGGGAGGATTTTGAAGTCTAAAAATGCTGAGTACCGTATTGATGGTAATAAAATAATACGTAATAGTAATAGCGGTCATTTCTATACCGCCATAGCTCATCGACAAGAGCGAGCACACCACCCTGTACAAGATCAAGAAAAATGTATAACACATCACAAATAATATGCAAACATGTTCATAGTTCAGGAGCTGTGTGAGAGTCGAGGTGGCCGTCCTGGGCTGTCCGTCCTAACGAGCCTTCTGGTTTCCGTGGACGTAAAGCTATATTGAACCATGCTTCGGCATTGGTCACAGCTTGTCCCTAATATATCAGCCGACATCCGAGGACATTAAGCATCACTTCATCATCATCATGCAAACATGTTGTGTTCCTCGCACACCACTACGCACGCTCGCGGGTTTAAAAGCGTGGAAGGACTGAACGTGACGGATGTCAGAAGGGAGACAATTCCATTGCGATGGAGCGCAGTACGAGAAAGAGCGTCGGCCAAAGGTTTTATTTTTAACATGGGGATACGCAGTATCCTTGTCCTTGCAGAAGAACAAAGCTGCCTGGAAGGGCTGTACGCAGAGAGGTCAGAGAGATAGGCAGGAGATTGGTTAGAGAAGACATTGTGACAGATGATGGAGGATTTTTTTTCTCTCTCCATTTCTTAACGACATTGAACAAGTATCGGTGCATTGTCAAGCCACAGTGTTAAGATTCAAGTGTGGAATCTTGAATATTAATGTCTAAAGGCAATAGAGGATTCTCTATTGCCGTTAAGTATCGTGGAAGTTTTATTCCAAAACTATTTCGCAAAGTCCTCAGCTGTTCAAATTCTGCCTCTATTTATATAATATTAGGGCCATGCTAATAAATTATAAACAATTTATGCTTGTTGCTCAGCTCGACTCTTTTGTTGTTAATGTATTGTAACGAATATATATATATATATATATATATATATATATATATATATATATATATATATATATATATATATAATAATAACAATAAATAAAATTTTTGTTTAAACCAAATTCTGCTTCACACTTGTCATTTCTTCTGTGATCGCAACTTTAACTTTTAGCTCATCTCTCTCTCTCTTTCCCTCCCCACCTCTCGGAGTTCTCTGCCCCTGGCTACCAGAGAGCAGCAACTAATTTGGAGCTCCACAATTTTATACCATATTTTGGATTTCTACCAAAGCTAAAGATGGATAATGGGTGCCTTCCGTTTGCTCTTCAGTCTTTGCTTGAAACCCAGATAACAAAATGCCATCTTACGTCATGGGACGTCCACGGTAAGGGTAAAACAACAACTTGTCCTCAGATGGGTCAGTGACAATATGGCAGCCATTGCCAGGCCCGACCAGAGCGAATCGGTGAGTTTTGCACGGTATCGCAAAAAGTCATCGAGTGAACTGAGACGTGACGCTCACCGCGCTATGACCAGACAACAGCAACTGCTCGCCCAAGGACCATCAGTCAAACCAAGTAAGGACGACATTTCTTCTACACAAGTTACTGACACAAACTTTGCTTTGTTTGAAAGCCCAGCTACACAGCCAAACCCACCCTTCACGATCGACGATGACAGTTCAGACGATAGCGAAAAAGTGCAGGAAGAATATGTGACAGCCAAAGAACATGAATCCGACAAAGAGCAAAGTGACAGTTTCTCGGAGACGACACACGAGATGTTTAGTGAGGTGCATAGTGGAACTGTGGAAGAGGAAAAAGATCAGATTCGCCAGTTCTGGGAGGAGCAACGTGGTACCATAGGGTACTACTTGTCAACTATTGAAGAGGAGGAGAGGAATGCAGTTGTGGCGTCTGCTGAAAACCACACAGTACAGAAAGTGGTTTGTGACCGTCGATACGGCAAGTATTCTTTGTATGCACTGACCACTGGAATTGTGTTTGAGTACGACTCGAAAACGGGTGTGGTGAAGGATTGGTTCCCGTCTGATCTGAAATATGGCACGGATCATTTAAACAAGACTATTGACTGTGTGAAAAGATGGCCAGAGGTAGACCCTCTCAGGTATGAAGATCACATCGATAGGATGAAACAACACATTGAATTCTGTTGTCGCATCATACAACAACACGGTGTGTAACCAGCCCGCTCTAGACGACACTGTCACTGAGCCGACAGCACGTGCCAAAGCTGCAACTCGGAAACAGACTACAACAGCAAAAGTCCGTAAACAATCCGTGGACACTCGGTGAACTATGAACTGTTTGATTCGTGGCAGGTGTGGCCATATCTGAGACAGACTGACTATATCGTGATCAGACTTTCAAAATAACATGGCGGTATCCATGATATTCAAAATGTGTACATGTGTACTTCGTTCGGTGTTTGTGACGATCCCCTCCCCCCAACCACCCCGCTCAATGGGCTTAAAGCCTGGGAGTAACAAACCATCTGAATCTCTCCCCACCTCTCTCTCTCTCTGGCTTGTTCGTGTACAGTGTCATTTACAACGAGGTGCCTCAGTATATCTTTTGAAATACCATAACTTCCTTTTGTTTGGTATAGTGCATGATCATTTTGTTGTTGTTGTTGCCCTTGTTACTTTTTTTGGGGGGGGGGGGAGGGGCTTGTTACCTGGAAACCCGAAGGAAGGCCGGGGATGTCTGATGTCTCCCACCTGTCTGGAATCTCAGGACTGTCATTTGATTTCCCTTTCCTATCTACTCTCTTGTTTTTCTGCCTAGTCCTCTTGCTCTTTGTGTCTTGTCATTTTTCTGCCAAGGTCCATTCTCCTGACCTTTTCAGGAAACTCAAATATTTTTCTTGTTGATGTTGAAGTGTTGCTTTACGTCCACAGAAACCGTAGGACCGAAGCCCAGGACGGCCACCTCGACTTTTACACTGCTCCTGAGCTCTGAAATATTTTTCTTTTAGAGAGAGAGAGAGGTTTTGAAATATGCACTTCCTTATGACCAGAGTTTGACTGTCCTGAGGTGATCCAGTGTGGTTGACAGGACATTAAAATCCAGTTACTAACAACTAACTGTTACCTGGATCTGGGTGAAAGTTCCGAAAGGTACAAAAAGTATTTTTTAAACTGCAAGTGTTTCATTTTTAGTCAGGAAAATGTCCTCTTTGTTGTGGCCATAACATAACATGCAGACTATTAAATTAAATGCTTCTGTCAAATGAACACTTTGATTTAGTTTCATTTATAGGTCCGTATTGTCTTTACTTGTTTTTAGTTTCATTTATAGGTCCGTATTGTCTTTACTTTTTTCAAAGTTTCATTTATAGGTCCGTATTGTCTCCTTTTTTTTAGTTTCATTTATAGGTCCGTATTGTCTTTACTTGTTTTTAGTTTCATTTATAGGTTCGTATTGTCTCCTTTTTTTTTTTAGTTTCATTTATAGGTCCGTATTGTATTTACTCTTTTTTTAGTTTTATTTATAGGTCCGTATTGTCTTTACTTTAAAAAGAAAAAGAAAAAAAGAAATAGAAAAAGAAAAACAAAAAAGCAACAACAACAACAACAACAAAAAACCAGCTGTCGATGTAGGAGGAACACAGCGCCGTCGGTGCGATGCAGGAGCGACTCGGCGCGATGCCGGAGGGACCCAGCGCCGTCAGCGCGATGCCGGAGGGACCCAATGCCGTCAGCGCGATGCCGGAGGGAGTCAGCGCGATGCCGGAGGGACCCAATGCCGTCAGCGCGATGCCGGAGGGAGTCAGCGCAATGCAGGAGGGACCCAGCGCAATGTAGGAGGGACCCAATGCCGTCAGCGCAATGCAGGAGGGACCCAATGCCGTCAGCACGATGCAGGAGGGACACAATGCCGTCAGTGCAATGCAGGAGGGACCCAGCGCCGTCATCACGATGCAGGAGGGACCCAGCGCAGTCAGCACGATGCAGGAGGGACCCAGCGCCGTCAGCGCGATGCCGGAGGGAGTCAGCGCAATGCAGGAGGGACCCAATGCCATCAGCACGATGCTGGAGGGACCCAATGCCGTCAGCACAATGCAGGAGGGACCCAATGCCATCAGCACGATGCAGGAGGGACACGATGCAGGAGGGACCCAGCGCCGTCAGCACGATGCAGGAGGGACCCAGCGCCGTCAGCGCGATGCCGGAGGAAGTCAGCGCAATGCAGGAGGGACCCAGCGCCGTCAGCGCAATGCAGGAGGGAGTCATCGCCGTCAGCACGATGCAGGAGGGACCTAGTGCCGTCAGCACGATGCAGGAGGGAGTCAGCGCCGTCAGCACGATGCAGGAGGGACCTAATGGCGTCAGCGCAATGCAAGAGGGAGTCAGCGCGATGCCGGAGGGAGTCAGCGCAATGCAGGAGGGACCCAGCGCCGTCAGCACGATGCAGGAGGGACCCAGCGCCGTCAGCGCGATGCCGGAGGGAGTCAGCACAATGCAGGAGGGACCCAGCGCCGTCAGCACGATGCAGGAGGGACCCAATGCCGTCAGCGCAATACAGGAGGGACCCAATGCCGTCAGCGCAATGCAGGAGGGACCCAATGCCGTCAGCACGATGCAGGAGGGACCCAATGCCGTCAGCACGATGCAGGAGGTACCCCACATCGTGTATCCGCGGCAGGCAGAAGCAAAATATCGATCTAGGTAAACTACACTGATTTACGTCAAATGTAGGTATTGCACGTCTAACAGATCATCATGGTTGGAACAGGGAAGTTTTCCCGTGCCCTGTGGCGTCCATTTCTTTACATTTGGTTTCTTGTGCACCTCACAATCAACATTTTCATTTTTGATTTCGTCCGTTTGACAGGAAAATGCAGTCACTTGGTGCAGTTTGGTTATTGTCACTATGTTATTAAATATCCCATGCGTGATATGATGAACTATCACTGTCTAAGAGTATTTAGAAGTCGCGTAAAAAGGATAGGAAAACACTCGCCTGAGTTTTCTATGTTTCGAACCAGTGTGCGTGGCTGTTCCGATGCTGAGTTGTGCTGTGTTCCGATCCAGAGCACAGGCGGGGCGATTTTTCTTCTTGTCAATTAGTATAAGCCATGCCAGACAGGTTGTCAACGAGGTCTGAAGATTCAGTCTTACAGATGGAGTCGAATAACGTCAATCTTACCGAACTACTTTGTCAATTTTCGCTGAGTGGACACCTCGTCGAAACAATGACATATCCTCATGTCATGTTGAGTAAAAACTGAATAACAAATAACGGACTTTGCAACAAATTCCCACTTTGAACATAAACCATACAAAAATGCCATCGTTTTGAGTGTTTGTGACGTGATTAGCGAAGTAATTGATAATAACAATATCAAGCAGAAAAGACGTGTTGACGCTTTCACATTTTCTGACACGTCGCATTCTTCACTTACGATACTACTGCTGGTTCGTTATAAGTCGGGCGACGCCAGATGTAATGTTGTTAGAATGTGCGCTGTTGGTTGCCTGTGGTTTGTGTCTTTTCGATCCATTCATGCCAGTCAAAGTCGAAAGCAGTCTTCTAAATGGACACTCTTTATTCCCGTCTTCGCCCTGATGTAACCGTACCGGTTGACTGGGCGTAAAACACCAACTTACTTACTCTTCTCTCTCTCTCTCTCTCTCTCTCCTCTCTCTCTCTCTCTCTCTCTCTCTCTCTCTCTCTCACACACACTCCTATTGTACTTTTTATCTCTCTCTCTCTGCCTCATAGTAAATGAGAACAGTTCAGTTTTCTACCTGTGTCGCATGGGCTCCGTGCAACAATCACATTTATTCGACCCACTGACCATTCACGCATCCATTCGCCTGCAAAAACATTCACATTCAACTGACCATTCGCTCATACCACAGGCACACGCTATCATACCACTACACAAGGAGTAGATGCAAATAGGTACAACAGCTAGTGTGTGTGTGTGTGTGTGTGTGTGTGTGTGTGTGTGTGTGTGTGTGTATAGTGTCCACTCTGAAGACTCAGACACTTTTAATGCATGCTTGGTTACTTTGGTGTTTCCATAATCCACCGAACTCTGACATGGACTACAGGATCTTTAACGTGCGTATGTGGTCTTTTTGCATGCGTAGACACACGGAGGATCTCGGTTTACAGTCTCATCCTAAGGATTTGTGTAGAGTCTGCGGCAAAGAATTTGACTCCGGAGAAATCTAAGGGCGTGCGACCCCCCCCACCCCCCCACCAATCACATAACGGACACCCATCCGTAAGACGGTCTGCACTGAAAGTTGACTCCGGGAGAAAAATCCCTTGATGCACCGAAAACTGAATCCGCGTTATTGGGATTTAAGATAAGAAAGCCTGGCTTTTTTGGTCCGATACTCTTACAGACTGACCTATTCTGTCCCACCAAAGATTTGAAAATTCTCCAGTGACGAAATATAAATAGATCAATGCTCAGCGTTTTAACGGATAAACATTTTTGAAACCCTTCCGGGCAACAATACCCAGTGTTTCAACTTAGTTTGAAAGTTTCCAGTGCTTTTTATGCATGAATACACATCGATCCCACGTTAGAAAATCCTCCAACACCTTGAAAATCCTTCAACGACTTTGATGTAGCAATACTCAGGGTTTCCATGTTTAAAAACCATCCAGCGCCTTGAAACTCCCCCAACAACTTTGCTGTAGCAATGCTCAGGGTTTCCATGTTTGAAGATCCTCCAACGCCTTGAAAATCCTCCAACGACTTTGATGTAGCGATGCTCAGGGTTTCCACTTTTGAAAATTCTCCAACACCTTTTCTGTAGCACTGCTGCGTATTTCCACACTTGAAAATCCCCCAACGCCTTTAATGTAGCATTGCTCAGCGTTTCCACGTTTTTAAATTCCCCAACGCCTTTTCTGTAGAACTGTTGCGTATTTCCACGCTTGAAAATCCTCCAACACCTTTCATATGTAACAATGCTCAGAGTTTCAGCGTTTGAAAACACCCCAACGCCTT
>JABMCL010002869.1:27500-127500 GCA_018857735.1 Alviniconcha marisindica | reverse complement strand
CACAAAAACTTTGATGTAAGGAAAAAGCCAGAAAACCTCAATGTAAACAAACATGCAGCTTACTGTTGTAGAGCATCTAGGTAATGGACCATGACGACGACCACGACGGCAGCAGTTACGGCAACAACCTTCAGTGGCCTCCGAACATGGCACACCCGAAGAGCGCCCATCGTCGCCTTCAGTCACACTCGCTCGATGTCCCTGCAGACGACAGCCAACATTAGCATTTGGTTGGTTCCACCTGTTTGACGCCGAGTTGTCTCCGAAGAGGTACTGGCAGGGACCGAGATCCCAGGAGATGGGGGAAGTTAGACAGGTAACTTGGTGTTTTACGCCCAGTCAGCCATTACGGTTATATCAAGGCGATATGGGAAGAAGGAGAAAATAATTATGCCTGGCCGGCGTTACACTGTCACTATCAGAACGAGTCTTGCGTTCCTTAAAATGTGCAGCGATAACAGCCGTTGTAATGTTTCATTAACTGTGAGGGACAAAGTCACAAGACAGTGTCCACAGACAACAACTTTAGAAGAGAGAGGAGAGCAGAAGAGGAATCGAACCGTGGTCCTTCTGGCTTACCAGCCTAACGCCTTACCGCTAGACCAATTAAGCCAGCTCACTGCCAAACAATGGCATGCTATATTTGATCGCTGTTGTATAGCGCTGTTCTCCGCTCTCGATCAGACTCACTGCGCTTCACAAGTTCTTAGTGCATGATGGGTTATTCTAGTGTTTCCATAATCCATCGAACTCTGACGTAGACTGCGGGATCTTAGCATGTGTGTGATCTTCTTCTTTACACGCGGCAGATCTCGGTTTGTAGTCTGATTCGAAGGATATGTCGCACATGGAGACCGATTTTAATTATATCCCTGTATAAAGAACAGGTTGAACTGGGTGCCACTGGAAGTGACGAAACTCTCTAGCTTTCATATAATTATGAGTAAAACCCTGCATCGAGAGAGTGCAGAGAACAGGGCTATCACACTGCAAGACTCGCTTTCCGTGCTACGTAAATCTACAGTCAGTCACAGCCACATGTGACTAGAATGCACTGAGTGATCGAAAGCGTGCATACCACACCCCGTGCGTGCAACAGGGCTACCACACTCCAAGCCTCGCTTTCCGGCACCCTTCCGCCAAGGAAGGCTGTCGTAAACCATGGTCCCAGTGCTTGGAGTTTGCAGCCCCATATATAAAAGCGACCAATTCCCTTTATTTGCCCTTCAAACATTTGGGCTCAAAACCCTTCAACCGAAGTGAACTGCACCTAGCTACCAGGAACGATGAAAGTAATGAAATCACTCAGCTTTTAATGTTTACCGGGGGGTGCCCAAAGTCAACCAACTGAAAGCTAGAAGTCATTTCATTTCTTTCATCGTTTGCTCGTAGATGAATTGCTTCGTGTCTGAAGAAGGGGTCGAACCTGACAGTTCGCACATCTTTTGATTGTCTCATCAAAATAAGCGCCCCCGTCTCCCCCCATCTCTCTTCTTTTTAACATACACATTTTAATGCCAACACACAAAAACGCAGATTATTAAATAAAGATTGATTCATTACACGTCATTGTCATGCCAGCAGTCTTCCAAACAATGGACACCAAAACACACACACACACACACACACACACACACACACACACACACACACACACACACACACACACACACACACACACAACACACACACACACACACACACACACACACACAACAAAACAACACAAGCAAAAGCAGATAAGTAGTGTATATTTTCATTTTTCATCGTTTAACTGTTATGTAAATGTCGATTCGTAGCTTGAAAAAGGGGCTTACCCCGAAAATTGGCATGTTGTCTTTTGTCAAGATAAATAAGCGTTCTTTTTAACCTTTTATGTGTTTGGATCACGGAATAATATGACTTCAGGACATTGTATAAACAGCGTTCGAACCAAATCAGATGATGTCGGTAGTGATAATAACACAGCTACTTTTCGCAGCGAGCCGGCATTAAACAAAAGTGCCAGTGCAATTCAAGATAGTAACTATGCGTTCGGAAAAGCCCATATGCGCTCTAACCCGTCTCTCAGAAGTTTCCCCAACGTCGCCTTCGAAACAGTTCCAGTGTTCGTCTGATTGACGATGGCCCTCTCTCGTCCTTTCAAGGAAGATCGTCTAGCGCTTCCTCTTTTCATGCCTCTCTCCTCCAGGCGATCGATGGTGTCATGCCCTTGGCTTTGTGCCCGCAGGCAATGTCTCAAGCACCTCAACACGTCAGATCTTCCGAGACGCAAGCCACTTGTGATGGTTCCCTTGCCCGCCAGTCTGTCTGCTCGTTCGTTTCCCTTCACTCCGGCATGTCCAGGGCAGCACATACACAGGAGTTTACGACGGTGGATGTCGACCATTGACACATTCCAGTCTGGGCATCCCATTCCACTTTTCACTTTGTGTAGCAAACTCGTTGAATCTGTGAGGAGGATGGTGTGTAGCAATAGTGACAAACTGCTGCAGGACTGTACACTTAAACCCATTATAATCGCAAATGGTAATGGCTGCAGGAAAAGACGGCTTGTTACCTATGATAATCGCTGCAGGAAAAAGACCGTACATGGTAATGGCCTGCAGGAAAAGACGGCTTGTTACCTATGATAATCGCTGCATGAAAAAGACCGTACGTGACACATGGTAATGGCTGCAGGAAAAGACGGCTTGTTACCTATGATAATCGCTGCAGGAAAAAGACCGTACGTGATACATGGTAATAGCTGCAGGAAAAGTCGGCTTGTTACCTATGATAATCGCTGCAGGAAAAAGACCGTACGTGACACATGGTAATGGCTGCAGGAAAAGACGGCTTGTTACCTATGATAATCGCTGCATGAAAAAGACCGTACGTGACACATGGTAATGGCTGCAGGAAAAGACGGCTTGTTACCTATGATAATCGCTGCAGGAAAAAGACCGTACGTGACACATGGTAATGGCTGCAGGAAAAGTCGGCTTGTTACCTATGATAATCGCTGCAGGAAAAAGACCGTACGTGACACATGGTAATGGCTGCAGGAAAAGACGGCTTGTTACCTATGATAATCGCTGCAGGAAAAGATCATACGTGACACATGGTAATGGCTGCAGGAAAAGACGGCTTGTTACCTATGATAATCGCTGCAGGAAAAGATCATACGTGACACATGGTAATGGCTGCAGGAAAAGACGGCTTGTTACCTATGATAATCGCTGCAGGAAAAGATCATACGTGACACATGGTAATGGCTGCAGAAAAAGACGGCTTGTTACCTATGATAATCGTTGCAGGGAAAGATCGTGCGTTATACATTGTAATTATTAATCGCTGCACGAAAATGCTGCTTGCTAACAATGACTTTCGAATGCAGGAAAAGACTGTACATTTGCTGCCGTTTGCCGATGATAATCGTTGGAGGAAAAGGCTGTACGTTTATACTCATCACGATAGCTGCAGTTTGGTTTGGTTAAACTTGTTTAACGCCGAGTTGTCTCCGAAGAGGTACTGGCGGGGACCGAGATCCCAGGAGGTGGGCGGAAGAGGGAGATTGTACCCAACGCTACACTGTTACCACCAGAATGACCCCAGCAATAATGGAAGTAGTGAAATCCATTTTAATGTGTCATTAAACATGAGGGACAATGTCAGAAGATAATGTCCACAGATCACAACTTTTGAAGATTGAAAAGAGCCGAAGCGGATTCGAACAGAAGTCCTCCTGCTAACCAGCCTAACGTCTTACCGCTGGGCCAAACCGGTTCAGAGCTGCAGGAAAACTGACTGTACGTTTATACTCATGACAATCGTTGCAGGAAAAGACAATAAATTATGTTAAGACCCATGATAATTGCTGCAGGAAAAGCGCTACCCATAATAATCGATGCAGGACTGAAAACTAGAAACCCCACCATAACTATTGCCCAAGGTAATATCTTCAAAGGACTGCGTCAGTTACACTTGGTTACCGGCACAGGAAACTATTGTAAAAATATACGTAATAATCCACGGTTATCGCTGCAGGAAAAGCTGATTTGCACACTACCCATAATAATCGACGCAGGACTGGAAAGCAAAAAAGCATATTACGTCAGGTAATAGCTGCAGCAAAACAAAACAAAAAACAAAAAAGAAGAAGAAGACGAAGACTACGTTACACATGGTACTTACCGCAGGAAATTATTGCAGATACGCATAGTAGTCACTACTGCCGGGAAAAATGCACATTACCCATAAATATCGCTGCAGGAAAGACCACACATTACCCATGAAAATCGCTGCAGGAAAGATCGCACATTACCCATGAAAATTCCTGCAGGAAAGACCGCACGATACCCATGAAAATCGCTGCAGGAAAGACCGCACGTTACCCATGAAAATCGCTGCAGGAAAGATCGCACGTTACCCATGAAAATTCCTGCAGGAAAGACCGCACGTTACCCATGAAAATCGCTGCAGGAAAGACCGCACGTTACCCATGAAAATTCCTGCAGGAAAGACCGCACGTTACCCATGAAAATCGCTGCAGGAAAGACCGCACGTTACCCATGAAAATCGCTGCAGGAAAGATCGCACGTTACCCATGAAAATCGCTGCAGGAAAGATCGCACGTTACCCATGAAAATCGCTATAGGAAAAGACGCCACATACCCACGGTAAGTAAGGCAGGAAAGACTTACGTTACCGATGATATTCGCCGCAGCAAAAGACTACATTATAGCCATAATAACCGCTTCACGAATGATCCGGGTTTCCTCCCGATCTTTGTTTCGTATGCGGTGTGCTCCACTCTGTACTACTACTCTGTATTAACCGTAATAATCGCTGCAGGAAGGTCTACTTTCCCACTTTCTCACCTTGTTTGGTACACGTCGTCAGTGTTTTACTCCGCTCTGCGTTACGACCCATAATCGCTGCAGGAATCGATACTCGCTGCATGCGGGGAAGTCGGGTTTTTACCTCCTCTCCTTGTTTTGTGTGCCGTGTACTCCACTCCGTCCTTCGTAATCAGTCTGTTCCCTGTTGACCGGCTCCCTGAACCCACCGCCTCACCGGACGACCTTGGCTGAACGGTTCAAACACAGGACGGCGGGCTGCGCTGGCGTCAACCATGGACGCAACCCGCCGTCTGTCGGAATGATTCGTGAGCCGGTTTGGCCTAGCGGTAAGGCGTTAAGCTGGTAAGCAGAGGGACCTCGGTTCGAATCTGCTTCGGCTCTCCTTTCGCTTCAAAAGTTGTGGTCTGTGGACATTGTCTTGTGATTTTGTCCCTCACAATTATGAAACATGAAAACCGCTCTCATCGCTGCCCATCTTAATGCATAAGTCGTTCTGGTGGTGGCAGTGTAGGTATATAATCGCCCTCTTCCCCCCCCCTCCCCCCCCCTTTCTCCCCGTTCCTAATAAGCTTTATGGTTTCTGTGGACGTTAAGCACCATGTTTACTTACTGTCGGAATGAGCGCTTTCAGTTTGGGAGGATATTAAAGGGAATAGGTTTTTAAGGTTTGTCGAAAAAACTATTTTTGGTATAAGTTTTTGCTATTTTGGGTGGAAGGGCAGAGAAAAACAAAGAGACCAACAAACAAGCAAGTAAATGATTGTTTCGGCGTTCTAATTTTTGTTATTTTAATCATGATTTATTTGCTGCATTATTTTTTCCTCTCCATCTGCAGGTTAATTTTACCAAAATAATACCCATCAGAAAATAGACTGGAGTAAACCCCAATAGACCACACATTTTTTCGCGGATTACTTACATTAATTTGTTGCTTTTTTTTTAGAACTAAAAGTTCAATCACACACACACACACACACACACGCACGCACGCACGCACGCACAACAACAACAAAAACAAAACAAAACAAAAAAACAAACAAAAAATCGCTGACCAAAATAATTGCAATCCACATACATTCCGTGACTGAATTGTACGCAAAACTGAGAGCTTCCCGGCTAGTGTTTTATATCTATGACGCCAAAGGCATTTTGGTGACGTCAAAATGAAGCACGAGAAAAGAGCTAGCGAACAACACGTTAATGAGTTCGTGAAGTGATCGTGTCCTAAAATGTCACCTTATAAAATCGATAGGCACGTTCAGTCGCAAATCGTTTACTTTAAACCTGCTCCAAACACAAGAGAAGTTAAGGCTCCAAAGGACAGTTTCTTTAAAGGAACTCTTCTTCACAGGCTAAACTATTCGTGAGCTTGGAGCAGGCTGAAGGAACATGATCCACAGTAAAAGTTTTGTGACTGAACGTGCCGTTGATGATGATGATGATGATGATGAAATGATGCTTAATGTCCTCAGATGTCAGCTGACATATTAGGGACAAGTTGCGACCAATGCCGAAGCACGGTGCAATAATTCTTTACGTCCACGGAAACCGGAAGGCTCGTTAGGACGGACAGCCCAGGACGGCCACCTCGACTCTCACACAGCCCCTGAACTATGATGAACGTGCCGTTGATTTTATATCGATTTTATAAGGTGACTTTTTTTTTAACAGCATCACTAACACCTTTTTTTATGAGCTCATTACCGCTTTGTGCTCTCTTTTCCCCGCGCGTCATTTTGACGTCACCAAAGTTTCTTTGGCGTCACGGATAGAACACCAGAAGCTCTCACTTTTGCGTACAGGTCACGGAAGAAATGCTTGTGGATTGCAGTCATTTTTATCACCGATTGTCGGTTGTTGTTTTTTTGTTTTGTTTTTTATCTCTTAGGGGTGAAATTTTGATAACGCATTGCAGTGTTCTAAAAAATAAAAAAATAAAAATTAAAGGAACTCCACGACAATCTATTTTTAACTCAGAATGGTCGGTACTTTTTTGGTGAAATTAGCCAGCAGATGGAAAAAAAGATTGCACCAGACAAATCATGACTAAAATAACAAATACCTTTTTAATAAGGAAACCTTTAAGGGAACTAGCCTTCTCGGGTTGGAATCGAAAATAACTCCACGAGTGTCAGAAACAGGGCAGCAGAACATGATCGGCAGTTAAAATTTTGTCGTTGAAAGTAACGTCGACTTGAAATCGATTTTATAAGTCACTGCATGGCGCTATTTTTGAGGCACTCTATTCCGAGTTTCAGTGTGTCGTCACCAAAGTGTCTTTGGCGTCGTAGGCAGAACACCAGAAGGTCTCACTGAGATTTGCGAACATGTCACAGAAAAAGTACATATCATTTTTACTTTTCTCACTGAAAAAATTACGCTGTAGTTTTTATGTGTGTTTGAGGTGAACTTTTGATGACGTTGCCCACGTACTGGGACAGACAGGCGCCTTCGGAAAATGTTGGCCGCTATTGAATCGACCCTCCTCACCGCAAAGCAAACACTGACACGTGTGGGGTGTCAAAGGAACTATACAGCAATCTGAAACCTTGCTTTAATCAAAGAGAGGGGTCTTGATTTCAGCAGGTAGAACAGATCAAAACAAAAACTGTCAATCGCGGGGGGATTTAAAAAGAAGAAGTTTTGTTGTTGTTTTGTTCAAAAGCAAATCCAAACACATAAACCGTTAAAAGGGACGCTAATTTAATATGATAATATAAAACGTATTTTTTTTTCGGTGTAAGCCCCTTTTTTGAGCGACAAAATAACAGTTAAACGGTGATAAATGGAAATATACTTAGTCCGGTTGTGGTTGTGGTAGGTTAAATTCAACACATACCAGATAAGTACATTTTTTACCTCGAAAATTCGCACATGTTTTGTGTTGTCATATATAGGGTTCCGTTTAAGCGTTTAAATGTTTGGATCCTATAAATCGCAGGTTTTGTTTTAAAATGTTTATGCATAATAAAATGTTTCATTTCTATGCATTACCTACCGATTCTTAGAACAATACAGATTTATTCGATTTGATTTGAAGGTGATCAAGTGTTTTTTGTTTTTGCTGGTTTACTTTTTCCAGTTTACAAATTTGCCTTGAATCCTCTTGCATTAGTGACGGTTAGCGAAGTCGACCGTCGAAAGTCACCCGTCTCAAGCCTCTGTTTGCTGCTCGTTTTAAGTTGTGTACCCTTTCACTTAAATCTTCGCGCATGCGCAACGGACTGGCGTAAGCGATTTGCCGGGAGTAGCGGGGGGAACGCGTCAGCAGGACTGCTGGCCGAGCGCATTTGCATGTATTTCCCTGGTACTAGTAGTAGTGAAAACTCTCTCTCCCCCCCCCCCCCTCCACCTCCATACCCCCTTCCTCCCTTCTCCCCGTCCCTAATAAGCCGTACGGTTTCTGTGGACTTTAAGCACCATTCTTACTTACTTAGTGAAAACCTCGCATTTCACGGCGACAAGATGGGCGGAAAAGATCTCTGCCGTGTAACTACTGGTCGAATAAAAGCCAGGAATTCCGCGGAACGTCTGTCTGTTTATTTTACAGCGCATTTCTGTAACCAATATTATTCTGTCTAATAATGCTTTTGATATCAACATTCCCTGTCTGTTGTTGCGTTTGCTTGTTCCTTTATATGGAATAAAGAAGTGCTTGGCTTGACCTAACAAATCAAAACCGGCGGCGGACTACCGACAAGCTTAATGGTAAAGGCACCACCAAAACACAACAGTCTAAAAGACTATAGTCTGCAGCAAATTAATAATGGGGACCACCGCAGACTGAGCATCAATTGCACAGAATCAACAAAACAAGGAAGAGAAAAAAGAAAAAAGAAAAAAAAAAAAAAGAGGGTGAGGTTCGACAATTATTCCTCACTGCGGCCTCACAAATTGAACCGACATGTCAAACTCTGCCCGATGTTTGCGAGCCATAATTATATAGCCCAACCAGTAATAATAATAATAATAATGAGTTCGGTGACTCAAAGCCCTTTTTCATTTAATCAAACAAAAGCTTGGAATGCATAAATACTCACACAAAAACCAATAGCATAAAATAATACATTACTACACATAGGCTTACTTTGTCATACAAAGCAAAGTGAAACTGACACACTGAAACACAACACCCTCGCACTCACAGACTCGCCTGCGCGCACGCTCGTACACGCACGCACGTACGCACGCCCCCCTCCCCCCAACACACGTAGGCTGTATGTGTGTAAATTAGGATGGATGTGTAACCTGACACACACACATGTTCACAAGTTTCCGTGCACACACCCACACACATCGAATTTATAGTGCGCGTTCGGCGACCCAAAGCGCTTTCTCATTTAATTAAACAACAGCATGGAATGCATAAATACTCACACCAAAATCAATACTATAATAATACATTACTTAGTCATACAAAGTAAAGTGAAATTGACACACACTGAAACACAACACCCTCGCACTCACAGAATCGCCTGCACACACACACACACACACCACACACACACACACACACACACACCACACACACACACACACACACACACACACACACACACACACACACACACACACACACACAACACACACACACACACACACACACACACACACACACACACACACACACACACACACACACACACACACACACACACACACACACACACACACACACACACACACACACACACACACACACACACACACACACACACACACACACACCACACACACACACACACACACACACACACACACACCACACACACACACACACACACACACACACACACACACACACACACACACACACACACACACACACACACACACACACACACACACACACAACACACACACACACACACACACACACACACACACCACACACACACACACCACACACACACACACACACACACACACACACACACACACACACACACACACACACACACACACACACACACACACACACACACACACACACACACACACACACACACACACACACACACACACACACACACACACACACACACACACACACACAGAGGCGGGTCGCGCGCACTTGAAAAACAAAACAAAACAAAAAAAATAAAAAAGTTAAAAAAATAACGACAACGGCTGGGTAGCCGGAGCTTCTTTCTCGGTAAACGGAGTGAATAAACGTGAATTTATACTAGGTCTGTTGGCATCCAAACTGATTCAGTCCGGTCAGATCTCAGTACGCTCTAAGTCAGTGTCAGCATGTGCCCCCCAGCGTCCGCTTTGGAGGAGCTGCAGAACTTTGTAGTCGACTCTGATTGGTTGTCTGTGCGACAGCGAAATAAACGAAAAGCCTTTGTATAGTCAGTATGTTCGTGTGTGCGGGTACCCGTGTGTGTGTGTGTGTGTGTGTGTGTGTGTGCGTGCGTGCGTGCGTGCGTGCGTGCGTGCGTGCGTGCGTGCATGCGTGTGCGTGTGTGCGTGTGTGTGTGTGTGTGTGTGTGTGTGTGTGTGTGTGTGTGTGTGTGTGTGTGTGTGTGTGTGTGTGGTGTGCGTGTGTGTGTGTGTGTGTGTGTGCGTGTGTGTGTGTGCGTGTGTGTGTGTGTGCGTGTGGACGCCCGCGTGCTCGCGTGCGCTCGCGTTATGCGCTTAGAACAGTCCCTAAGGACAAGAGTTTGCGCTTTATAAGTAATTTAATTATCATTTTTAAGTGTCACAGCGATGGCCTATCGGTTTCCCGCGGCCTCAGGTATGATCATGAAACAAATTCATTGACATTGACGTTGACTTGACTTGACTTGTTCCTCGGGCGATACAAGGAACAAGGACCTCTCGTGCCCGACATGGAATACTCACACGGGGCGTGTTACTTGACACAGGCTAGCTTGTTTGTTTTGTGCCGTTCTGCTATTCACCTCTATCGGAATTTCTTTGAGGAAATTAGTGTAAAATCAAGGGAGAATTGCAACACACACTCTTCATTTTAAGTAGTAGTAGTAGTAGTAGTAGCTGTTGTTGTGCTGAGGTCTCTTCTTCTGCCTCTCGGGCGAACTGACTTGTTTCGAGAAGAGACTGCAGTTCCCTTAACTGAACAGTCTGCCGCATCAAGCATGTCCACCTTCTTAGGCCACACTGCCTACGGCTGCATAATTATGCACACTATGGAATAGTAGTCGTCTGCATTTTGAAATAGTTTCCTTAAGTACTTATTGGTCTACGTACCGCGCTGTGAAGAAGAAGGCCCAGAAGTCGTATCCATTTCTGCCACACCCAGAACACACACGCAGGAAATAATCACGACTCACAGAACACACACGCCATGGATCACGAGAACCTCCCTGCGTATCGGTTGGCACACACCTGAGGGGGGCAGGGGAAAGGGGCGGGTGGGGGGGGGGGGGGGGGGGGGGGGGGGGGTGGGGAGAGATGGGGACGCGGGGTATGTGGAGGGGGCGGCCAAAACGGTTGGTCAGGGCAGGGGTCGGGAGGACCTGTGTGCCATGTACCATAGCCAACTGCCGCATTGATTTCATTGTTTGCTCAGCGGTTGGTGTGTTTTCAGACCGTATTTGGCTAATGACCGAGAAACCGCTTTGCCGTCTTGGAACTATAGCGGACGCAAGCAGCGAAACAAAAGTGGTCAAGTTTTAGCATGTACTGTAGGCCTACACCTCTTCATAACGTCTGTATGCTTATTATAGTAACCGCCGTCCATGTAAACTTAGATTACTTTCGATTATGAGTTTATGTAAACCGTATTATGAGACGCTTGTTTGAGTTTCTTCGCTATTCGTTAGAGCCGGTAAAATCATGTATGCTGCAATTTTGTCCTGCTTGTATAAATCGTGTGGTGGACTCTTTCCAGCCCTAGGTATGTAATCTACCTCTCCCCCCACCTCCATATCCCCTTCCCCCTGCCCCCCCTTCTCCCCGTCCCTAATAAGCCTTGTGGTTTCTGTGGACGTTAAGCACCATGTTTACTTACTTACTTACTTCCCAGCCCTACGCTCATCAGGATCTTTTTTCTTTTCTTTTTTAAATAAAAAAGAATCGAATCTCTCTGATCTGCTTCGCACTGGGGGAACAAAAATCTGATCAAGATTCTCTTATGAAGGGAATAGGATTTTTCTTCTCCTCCCGCGAGGGGGCCGAGCGCTGTCAAGTATATATATATATATATATATATATATATCTGTCAGTAAATTCATAGACTTAGGAAATTCACAAAATCACTGGCAATTCCAGTAAATTTACGAAATTACTCTTTCACTCAGGGATTTCATGAATTCCCTAAATTTCTAGGGATTTCGTGAAATTCCTAAATTTGTGATGTTACTTTTCTACGATTTTACTAAATGAAAATTTGTGCAGCTGACTGTTTTGGACTAGTTCATATGCTAAGTCGTTCTGTTCTGAAATCCACTCAGGGCGTAGTATCATATATGGTATTGTGGTTACGAAAATAGCTCACTAGGAGCAGCTCTGGGTTCAGACTTTTGATGTCGTCAAGGGTGCTCATCGCCACAGGCCATGGAGGTCGTGACCGCATGACATATTTAAAGAGACACAGCGTAAATATATATGCCAACGTCAGCACCAACGCTCTGGAGCTCTTTAAGTCACTGTGTCAGGAATGTTAGTCAGAAAAAGAGGAAGAGACCGACGACAAAGGGCATGGTTATTCGTCCTGTTCTGAGCCAAGAGTTTGCGCCAAGAGGACAGGATGATCTCGTTGATATGTAGTCCGTGCCAAAGAACAACTGCAAATGGATCATAATAAAACGTATCAGGACCATCTCACGGAGTTCTGTTTTCTGTGACCAGCGAAAAGAAAACGTCTTACATAATCTGCAGCACAGCTCATGGATGTCGTCCCCCTTGTTGATGCTCCGGCAATACTTCAGAGTGACAATGGTGCTTAGTTTACAGCTCACGTCATCTCGGAAATCAAAGACTTTTGGCCTGCTTTGGTTATAGTTCATAGCAAACCCCGTCATCCGCAAAGTCAGGGTTGAACGATCAAAATAATGATGACATAAAAGACATGTCTGTGGCCTGATTTGCTGCTAACGACACGCATGACTGAGTTACAGGCATCAAGTTTGTGCAGTTTTAGAAGAAGAAAAAAAGAAGAAGAAAAAACACAAAAAACTCTGCCCATCATTCAGGGATAAAGCGTTCTTCATACTCACTTTGTTTGGCGAAGAGCTTCGTCAGTGTGGGACTCACGACGTCTTCTCTGCCACAGGAAGTGCTCAGTAACCTGGACAGTGAAGAAGACCTCCTGGCCGCTGTGAGTATGGATCAGCCGTCCACATCAACCCAACATCAGGTCCAGCACCCTCTGCTTTCAATGTACCAGCCATCCTCCGTTTCCAGCGTTCCAGCCATCCTCCGTTTCCATGGGTGCCTATTGTGTGAATCTTGTGGTCCCAGAAGGCACCGACACTGACATCTACAAGGCTGCCGTTCTGGCTGGGGTTTTGGATGGCAGGTGCTCTAGAAATCAGTTTGTGTCCCCCAAAACTGCTTACTCAAGATCAAAATTAAGAAGATATCCGTCTCGATAAGTCTCTGTGTTTGCAGTCAGTGGTCACAGAGCAGTCAGCGTCAGAAGTGCATGGGTTTACGAAATGTAACTGCAGTGGTCCCCAAATATGCCAAACGAAGCGCTGCAACTGCTTTTATGCAAAAATAATGTGCAGTTCCAGGTGCCTGTCCAAGAACATTAATCCAGATTAATCATTTTACTTATTTTAACAGCTTTTTATATCTGATTTTATATCTGTGATGAGTGTTAATTATGTTAGTGTCGATGAATGTGTTATACTTCACTCAAAATAACTGCTTTCTCTCAAACTATCCTTTTCAGTAAATTTACAGAATGTATGGCCCTTCATACCAGGAATTTCACGAAATCCCTAGAATTTTTAGGGAATTCATGAAATCCCTGAGTGAAACAGTAATTTTGTGAATTTACTGGAATTGCTAGTGATTTTGTGAATTTCCCAAGTCTGTGAATTTACTGTAACATATATACATATACTGATTATTCGTACACATACTGACACTCCTTACCCCACCACTACATATACTGATTATTCGTACACATACTGACACTCCTTACCCCACCACCGTAATTTTCGGCATGGGCCTTTTGCCTATGCTTCTTTATCCCTTGTGTCAATTAGTCTGTGAGCTGCTTTCGTAATCAGTGTGACGTTGTTGTAGGCTAGCGCTAAGGCGCTACTTCCTCTGCCAGCGGCACTGGGCTATCATGAGTGCTGTTCGCGAGCCACAGCTGCGCTGTTTTTAAAACGTCTTTGGAAACAGGGTGAGAGTTTGATCGGCGAAGTGTGCAGGAGTGGCGGTTGTTGCAACAACAATTTTCCACTTGGCAGGAGGAGGGCTCCTGGGGGGAGAGAGAGAAGGGAGGAAAACTCAGTCCAAGCATTGGTTTATCAGTGCAGAGACACTCCGCTACACTTGCCATGGACTTCTCTCTCTCTCTCTCTCTCTCTCCCTAAGTCCAAGTAGCCGCTACACTTGCCATGGACTTCTCTCTCTCTCTCTGTAAGTCCATGGCAAGTGTAGCGGAGTTTTTCTACACTTCAACCTATATATATGTCAAAGTGTGTGTGTGTGTTGTGGGGGGGGGGGGGGGGGGGGGGGGGAAGAGCAATTAATTGTTGAGGCGTTATAATTGGATCTGAAAGACCCTTAAAAAAATATTAAAAAGGAGGGAGAGTCCTATCTTCCTTCGTAAAGAGCATATTAGGCGCATCAGTCTCCCCCCCTTCTCTCTCTCTCTCTCTCTCTCTCTCTCTCTCTCTCTCTCTCTCTCTCTCTCTCTCTCTCATATCTATCTATATATATATATATATATATATATGTCAGTGACACTTGCTGTACTGTTTCTGGTTTACAAGGAAGGGTGCCGGAAAGCGAGGCTTGACTGTGGGAAGGGAGTCGAAAGAACTGTTGTGTGTAACCTTCTCAAACCAATCTAGGTTTTGCTCACTAACAGCAGTACTGGACGAGATGAAAAATAAAAACTTCAAAATCGACGATTTTGCTGTGAAACGCTTATTGATTTTATATTCAGTTTCTAAACATAGTATCCCTCAGCAGCGACGAATAACAGGACACTGACCGAGTCGCACACAGCAGAGATCACACTCCAAGCAGTGGTTTACGACATCCTTCCGTCAGCCACTGCCATGATTTATTACGCCATAGGTCTCGAAAAACTGTCAGTTAACGGTTGGTGTTCAAATGGCAGTAAGTCTGTAACAGACAACTCAAATTATATCAGGCGTTTCTTTTATAAACGCCCACTTTGCACAAATAATACCAAACTCGTTTGAATCGGTAAGGAACTTCTTTTTTCTTTCTTTCTTTTTTCTTCTTCTTCTTTTTGTTTTTAAACTCGAGCCGAACGCGGTTCGTGTTTAGGCTACGTGCGTGCTTGGACGTTATGATTCAAGTTAAAATTCTATGCTGCTTGGGTACTAATAAGAACTCCCCGTCCCTGATAGTTTTTATGGTCTCTGTGGACGTAAAGTAACATTGAACTTGACCTGATATAATTTTGGCAGAGCTCAGGAGCTGTGTGAAAGTCGAGGTGGCCGTCCTGGGCTCCCCGTCCCTGATAAACCTTATGGTCTCTGTGGACGTAAAGTAACATTGAACTTGACCTGATATAATTTTGGCAGAGCTCAGGAGCTGTGTGAAAGTCGAGGTGGCCGTCCTGGGCTCCCCGTCCCTGATAAACCTTATGGTCTCTGTGGACGTAAAGTAACATTGAACTTGACCTGATATAAATTTGGCAGAGCTCAGGAGCTGTGTGAAAGTCGAGATGGCCGTCCTGGGCTCCCCGTCCCTGATGATAAACCTTGTGGTCTCTGTGGACGTAAAGTAACATAAAACTTGACCTGATATAATTTTGGCAGAGCTCAGCAGCTGTGGGAAATTTGAGATGAACATTCTGCCTCCCCGTTCCTAATCATTAGGCTAATACGGTACAGAGCTGTTGCGTGCCCACATCGCCTGGGACTGTACAACACCCAAGAGGCCGCGGCCAGTAACCCTCTAGCCAGTTGTGACGCTGGTTCGTTCGTTCGTTCTGTTTTTGTTTAATGTCCTCAGATGCTAAAAGCATATTAGGGACAATGTATAAAGTAAGCTTGTCTTGGATATATCATAGTTAAAATCATGGGGGAGCGAAGAAAGCTTGGTCCACTTGCGGATCAATATTTGGATCGGGACACGAGGTCGCTGGAACAAAGGGGGAATGAGTGGTGAGGGGAGAGATGAGATGGGTCCACCTGCGGGTCAATACTAGGGTCAGGGTGCTGGGTCGTCTTGGCTGTACTGGGGCATTCACTCGTAGAACTGGGCAGCAAGCTAGGGGTCCGGTTAAAAAATCGTCGTCCACTATTTACAGTTAAAAACTGGGCTGCAGATAAAAAACCTTGCAAGGTTATGTCGGCGGGCTGCACGACATGTACAGTCGGAACACACAGTATTTACAGTTGAAAACGTTGAAGACGCACATGGTAGTTTAAAATACACTTGTAGTTAAATCGAGGCCTGTAGTCAGGCAGCTAAGTGACGCTGGACAGTGTTTACTATAAATATACCCAGTCTCGTCAACCATCGGTTTGGCCTAGCGGTAAGGCATTAGGCTGATAAACAGAGGGACCTCGGTTCGAATCCACTTCAGCTCTCCGTTCTCTTCAAAACATGGGGTCTGTGGACACCGTCTTGTGACTTTGTTCCTCAGAATTAATGAAACATTAAAATGGCTCTCATCACTGCCCATCTTAATGCAGGAATCATTCTGGTGGTTTCAGTGTAGCGATAGGTATATAATCTCCCTCACCCCCCACCTCCTTACCCCTTTTGCCCCCCTTCTCCCCGTCCCTAATAAGTCTTACTGTTTCTGTGGACGTTAAGCACCATGTCTACTTACTTACAACCATCACTGATGAAAATCGGATTGTAAACTATCAAAAATAAAAACCAGTTGTGCATTTTCAAAACAAACGAAAAAGTAATGGATTTTAACTGTTTATTTTGATCTCTTAGTTACACTTGTCGGTGGAAGACCGGCCCTATCAGACAAAACCTGTTTTGAGACAGTTTCCTTCAGGCAAAGGTCACTGAGAGTTCAAGTTTGAGTTCAATGTCGCTTTACGCCCACAGAGAGCGTACAGACTGTTATGGACAAAGAGCCCAGAACGGCCACCTCGACTCTCACACAGCCGCTGAGCTCTGAGGTCACTTTAAGTTCAGTGTTGCTTTACGTCCATAGAGACCATAAGGACTGTTATGGACAAAGAGCCCAGAACGGCCACCTCGACTCTCACACAGCCGCTGAGCTCTGAGGTCACTTTAAGTTCAGTGTTGCTTTACGTCCATAGAGACCATAAGGACTGTTATGGACAAGGAGCCCACTGTCCCGACGGGTGTGGAGGAAACGGGAAGAAGACTTTCGAGCCCAGGCCACGGCCAAAGAGTGGCTCGATGCCTCCCCTCCTAGCAGAGACGGAGTCTTCTTCCCCGGAGTACCCACATACCTCGCCCGAATTATGTACCGGCTACGCGTGGACTGCTGGCGGACCATGTTTGTAGCCAAGCCTTGTGTATGCGGAGGAGCGATATCCTTCCACCATATCTTATTTAACTGTAGAGAGTGCTCGGCCCACTTCGCACCAGTCACCAGTAGTCTAACCAGTCTGGGACTCCCACTGTGCGTCCGAAGCCTGGCGCTGCGGCACCAGCAGAGCTGGAGCCTGCTCCGTGCCGCAGCCAAACTCGTCTACAGCTGCCCGGTGGCAGCCTACCTGTAAATGTGCGGGATGCCCTACGACGTCCCGGGCTCCCCCAGTACCCGGGTTGACCCCCGGGGACGGAGGGAGCCCCCATCTACACAGTGCACAATGTTTTTAACCTGTCTCTACTGTTTTTAACCTGTCTTTAACCCAGTGTGTCGGCGCTGAACCACGCCCCCCAACCGTACGGGCCTGTCCCCGGACGTGAAGGGGGTGCTCGGATCGCCCGTCAACAACCCCACCACCCCCACCCCACTCCCGACCGTTATCGGCACGGAGTTGGGGCTTTTAACACTAACTTAACAATGACTTAACTTTTTCAATGAATTATGTATCCATGACTGCAGTTTGCATGTTTCTATTTCAGACAATGTTTTAACCTCTCAAACTGTAAATATATACATTTTTAACCTGTTCGTAAAGCGAGCAGACTTGTAAATAATGTAAATATGTAAAATATGTTTTTAACCTCATCCCCGAAAGAACCACTAGACCCGAGTAAATATATCATAGATTCAAAGTAAGAAATTTTATGTAATAGTAATTCATTCTACAGCCAAACGGATTATATTAACTTTAGATGATTAAGAGCTTCGTATATCTTGTCCCTAATATGTCATCTGACATCCGAGGACATTAAGAACCAAGTAGTAGTAAAAGGAGCCCAGGACTGCCACCTCGACTCTCACACAGCTCCTGAGGTCTGACGTCACTGAATGGGGTTCGACTGATATAACTTGTATTTTCTCGCCACTTCCTGGCGACTAAACCAACAGGGCATGACTGTCAGCCCTCTGAACCAGTAGGTTAAGCACTGATTTGTATGGGTTTCGTGTGTGTGCGTGGGAAGGGGAAGGGGGAGGGGGAGAGGGCAAGTGTGTGTGTGTGTGTGTGTGTGTGTGTGTGTGTGTGTGTGGAGGGGGTGGCGGACACGTTTTCGCGGGGTCTCGTTTGTATTACGGAATTTTGTCCTGTACATGCATACATGCGAAGATGAGGTATTAGGAAGTAGTTTTGTTTTTGTTTGTTTGTTTGTTTGTTTGTGTGTGTGTGTGTGTGTGCGTGTGTGTGTGTGTGTGTGTGTGTGTGTGTGTGTGTTGTGTGTGTGTGTGTGTGTGTGTGTGTGTGTGTGTGTGTGTGTGTGTGTGTGTGTGTGGTGTGTGTGTGTGTGTGTGTGTGTGTGTCAGTGTGTGTGTGTGTGTGTGTCGCGGGCGCGCGCGTGTGTGTGTGTGTGTGTGTGTGTGTGTGTGTGTGTGTGTGTGTGTGTGTGTGTGTGTGTGTGTGTGTGTGTGTTGTTGTGTTTGTTGTTGTTGTTGTTTTTGGAAATCGAAGTTTGGAGTGTCACAGTAGCTGCTCGGCGGACAGAACTGAAAGCAACACACAGCCTTCTCATGACGTAGCTAGCATCATCAATGCACACGAAGAAGGGTAGGCCGGGACGATGCCTGGAGGCAAAAAAAGAAAGAAGAAAGAACAGACCACAAATAGGCATTTGTGGTCTGCTCTTTCTTCTTCTTCTTTTTTTTGTGGCAAAGAAAGAAAGACCAAACCACAAATGTTGGTGGCAAACGAAAAATGGCTACCCTAATCAGGCAAGCAAACAGCTGACACCAAACGAAAGAAACAAAACAGCTGAAACCACCTCAAAAACGCAAACGGTGGCCTACCTGCAAACAATAGGTAGAAGAAAAAAAACCCCACCAAATCACAAAGTCTAATAGACTACTGTCTGCAACAAATGAGTGGACGACTACATTGACTACATTTGTTGGCTTCCATCTAGAAAAACAAAGGCTGCAGACTGATAAAGCAAATCGCTATCGGGACTACCGATGACAAAGCATCGGGATGTAAACAAATGCAGACGAAAAGAGAAATGCAAACTGGCTGCCCTAATCAGGCAGCTAACAAGCGGGTACGAAGTGGCCAACAAGCCAGATATAAAAAAGAAAGAACGCATGGTGGAAAAGAAGAGGAAAAGAGAGAAAAACAAAACAACAACACTTTCTAAAAAGAAAGAGGAGGCAAGAAATGTCAGCGAGCAACGGGACAAAGGCTGGATACGTAATCCGCGTACACGATACAATTAATCCATTCAGCCGACAACAGCACGGCGGCAGGACAACAGACGCTCACGAACGCTCACAAAGAAAGAATAAGCGGTCTCGTTAAACATTGAGACTACTCCCCTCACTCGTACATCGTTAATGAGCAATATAACTCGAGAAACAAAAGGGCAAGCCAAGAGAAAGAAAAAAACAGTGAATGGCAAGAACCGGCAACTAGCCCAACCCCAAACCCTAACCCAGGGAGGCCACGAAATCGCTAGTCTATTGAACTAGAACGAACAAACCTTTTTCATCATTGCATATATATGATGAAACAAACAAGACTAAACTGGGAAAAGAAAAGAAAACACTCAGTAAAAGGCAGGCTCCCTGATGAGGTCTAGCCTGTTGTGAAAGCTAGAGTTAAGACAATGAAAAAGACCGAAACGCCACGCACCTAACAAGGCTGGAGAAAGATGAAATAACAAGAGGGAATAAACGAAGGCCCAGCTACTGAAAAGGAGCTTCATCGCTGGAGATTCGAACTGGATTTTTTTCCGAGTCGGTTGCCCTGTCAGTGGACACTCACACAGATCCGACTTCCACGTTCAGTTGCTTGCCTGTTTGTGACGTCACTGCTCGACCGTTGACCTTTAGCTTCAGTAAAATAGCTCTCGCGGAATCTCGCATTCAAAATGGCGCTGGTTTTGAAACGTTCAGTTGACCGTATTTTCCGACCTTTTTGCCAAAATAAACGCCTTACAACCTAATCGAAGCCCTGAAAAAGTTTTAAACAAGTGAGTAATAGACTGTTTCTTCTCTTCGAACGTTAGTACGGACCCATATGTTGTTTTGAAACGATTTGGAACGATTTTGTTCCCCAAATCTGCCTTTCTAGGCCCTTTAAGCACCATGTTTACTTACTTACTCAACATGCCATCCGGCTATGCGCCCGGAAAAGCCCATAAGCGCTGCTCAAGTTTCCCCCACTTTGCCATCGGGCTGCACTGACAGACTGACAGCAACTCACCACTGGCCTTCCTCGCGGCATACCGCCGTCACTGATCCGGATCGATGCCCACTCAGTGATGGAACAGCAAAGTCCCTAACAGATCGTGTCAATGCCGCGGTCTCTGTGGCCGGCCAACTCCGTTCCCGGCCGATCGATGTCGCCGTTGCCGCGGCCGTGTGGCTGCCGCTCGGCGGTACTGATTGAGCCGGACTTGAAACAGACTGTTGTTCAGCCTGTTGCTTTACGTCCACAGAAACCGTAGGCATATTAGGGACGGGAGCCCAGGACGGCCACCTCGACTGACTTTCACACAGCTCCTCAGCTCCGATCGAGCGAGCCATGGTCGAGCTATGGAGCGAGCTGTAGGAACACTACTCTGGTCGGGACACGGCTGATCAGTGCCGCTGCGACTGACTCAGTCAGTGGCGGCCGCTGACTTGAGTGGTACGGTGCTTTTTGAGTGTTGCTTTACGTCCACAGAAACCTTAGGCTTATTAGGGACGGGAGCCCAGGACGACCACCTCGACTGACTTTCACACAGCTCCTGAGTCGCTCCGCTGCGGCCGGCATGCCGCGACTGGCCGGCATAAATAACTTAAGATTATTGCCGTGTCTTGACTATCAGTAAAGCCGTGCGTGATGTGCTCCCTAGTTTAGCTGCAGGCCTGATCGCGTGATCCCGGCGTTTAGTTGTCACTGAGCCAAGATAAGCCCCTAGAGTCAGGCTGGACTGACTCAGTGGCGGCCGCTGACTTGAGTGGTTCGGTGCTTGGTTGAGTGTTGCTTTACGTCCACACAAACCTTAGGCTTATCAGGACGGCCACCTCGACCGAGCCGCTCCGCCGCTGTGGCCTGCATGAGGCCGCGACTGGCATAAACTGTAACTGTATCAGTAAAGCCGTGCCGCGTGATGTGCTCCCTAGTTTTTCTGCGGGCCTGATCACGTGATCCGTTTAGTTGTCAGTCGCAAGATAAGCCTATATAGAGTCAGGCTGGATGATCATTTTGGGTTTCATAGTCATTTTTCAGGAGCTGTGTGAGAGTTGAGGTGGCCGTCCTGAGCGCTGTCCGTCCTAACGAACCTTCTGGTTTCCGTGGACGTAAAGAATTATTGCACCGTGCTTCGGCATTGGTCACAACTTGTCCCTAATATGTCAACTGACATCTGAGGACATTAAGCATCACCTCATCATCATCATCCTCATTTTGGTCGCCGCCGATTCTCAGCGACAAAGTCATTGGTCAGTCGGAGTTCAGTCAGTGTTATTTTAGTGGGAGTCGGGGGTGGGGATGGAAACATTTATAACTGGGGGTCTGTCGGTGGTTTATATCATTTACAGGAATTATTTATCCGTGTTTCGGAGCTAAGACTGGTTATCCGTGTTTCGAGCTCTGGTCCCCCTTCCCCCCCCCCCCCCCCCCCCCTCCACTCCAACCTCCTCCTGTGCCTCAGGCCGCTGTGAAGTTGAAATATCAAAGGGACGCTATAGGTAGTAATTATTTTACGGCCAAGACATACACGATTACTTCCCTTGTAAAAAAAATTGCACCTGAGGGAGGCACAACGGATTTGATCTAAGTGGGAAAAAGAAAAACTTTTATAACTGTCGTAAAAACTACCAGTTTCATAACTTCTTTTGCAAGTGTACTTAAGATGAAATATATATGTAAAATATATGAGTCTGTATGAGTAATAACAAATGTATTTTGAAATTCCAAACCTTCTAAAATAATGACTGGTCACCCGGAAGAAAAACTAGGTCAAAACAGGTGCGAACGAGGCAGCCCTCTCAGTCAAAATGGCGTTGCTCAGGCGGTTTCTCTGCTGGTATTTGAGAACCGCGTCTTTCGTCGGCTTTATCTATGTCGTGGTAAGTTCATTATGCATGTGACGGTAACACTAACGTTTGCGTAACACAGTACTATTGAAGCTTCTGCTGTTTCAGCTGTCAAACTTGAATAATATAATATTGTACTGAAGCGATTGGAGACGTTTTGATTATTGTGCTGCAATTACACGCCACATTCATCTCAGTGCATGAGGCAGATTAGTCTCATACACAACACTTACTTCTTCTTCAGTACCACCTTACTCCCACACCCCTCTAATGCTGTGTAGTCTCACAGAAATGGTCACGCCTTTGTTTTCTTCTTCTTGCTGTACATAGCTGATTGTTCGTTTCACTTGCGTGGTACAACTACAAGCGGAGTTTCTTCTCTTTTTGTGCTACCCTTTTTGTGGAGGCACTCACTGTTCTGAACAGATTGCTCATGTAATGACTATTTTCAATTTCCCTCCTACTTATGCAGTCACAGAACTTCGTTGTTGAGGGTTGACCTAATATATGAATCGATTATTTTCAATTTCATATTATATATTATATATATATATATGTATGTGTCATGTACTACTAACTACAGTACTAGTCTAGTACTAGACATTCCATTGCAAAGCTCAGTAGTATGTCCCCTCACCACATGAATATGCTCACATGTGACATGGTACTCAGTAAACAAATATAATTGACATAATCTGTCTTTGTACATGTATAAATTATTAGGCTCATGGGGAAAAAAAAAACTATTTATAAACAGACTTGATTACCTTATAGTAACTTAATAAGTTATTTATACATGCATATGTATCATATATATATATATGTTGCTCATTGATCAGACAGACGTAGATAAGAAAGGTGTTTCTAACTTTTTATTGTTTTCATGTAATTTATGAAATTATGTAAAATAAAGTCAGTTTTCTGACTGTGAGGAGAAAAAGCTGCATCAAAAAAGTTTGATATATGATTATATCTCATCTTGTGCTGTCATATTAACACAGTAACAGATGTTTGTTCTTTTGTCAATTGTACATTTAAAGTTCAGCTGCAATGAATCACTAATGAATCATTGTGTGCAGATCACAGCCTCCTCAGCCCTCTTGCTGCGGGCTCTGGACATGGCTGCCATCGGCACTGACTTTGAGATCAGCCGAGGTTTCAACGTCCCATGGCGTTCACATCAGTGGCAAGGTAACTTCGTGAGTCATGACGATAGTCAGTTATTGGTCAATACCAGTATTTGTAATATCATAAAGATGAATGAATTATGTGAATTGCTATGGTGTTTGTTTTTTGATTTGTATGCAGGTGTTACATAAACTGGTGACCTTTTGAAGGTGAAAATGTTATTTTGTTATGTTAGAGCTTATCTTCTTTAAAGGGGACACCAGTGACCAAGCAAAGAGGTAAGTTGGCCTGAAAATGAAAACAGAAAATGTAATGTATATTTCTGTATAGTTAAGCTCATAGAAATATTTAATTTATGCAACAAGTATTTTTTTACCTTAAATTTGAGTTCCTTGGGGAGCAGCCATATTGGTTTGCTCTTTACCAGAAAAGAGGAGGAAAATAGTGAGGGGGCACAGTGTATACATGATACAAGAGTTTGATCTAGGTAAGGCAGAGGGGCCTTAAGAGAATGTGTGTTGGTTTGAACACTGGCAGGTGGAAGTCACTGTAATTAAAAGGTTAAGTAAATTATACTAAATAGTAATAATAATAATAATAATAATGACTCTTATATACTAATATAGCGCTATACCCTGTAAACATTTACAAGCTCGCAGTGCTGTGCATTATCAACATCAAAATCCGCTTGACAATCAAAAAAGTATGAGTACTATAAAAGCATACATCAATATCAAATTGACAAAAAAGCCAGGTTGACTCAAAGTCAACCCCTTCTGGTGTGTGTAAGATAATTATGTGTGTGTGTGTGTTTGTATATATCTATCTATCTATATATATTGTGTGTGCACACGTGTGTGTGTGTGTGTGATAATTCCCATCCCTAATAAGCCTTATGATTTCTGTGGATATTATTATTAAGCGCCATGTTTACTTACTTTGTGATAAATTCATAATTATGTGTTTGTATACATATTATTATGTGTGTGTGTGTGTGTGTTGCAGCTTTCCTAGCCAGTGATGTGGTACTGTCATTTTCCCATGTTGCCATGATATTGTACAGCATGTACATGATCTACAATGTCACACAGCTGGTCAGTATAACAGTTAAAACTAGCAGGTATTGCCCTGATGTACAACTGTGTGTGTGTGTGTGTGTGTGTGTGTGTGTGTGTGTGTGTGTGTGTGTGTGTGTGTGCATGCATGTGTTGTAAGCATTGAATCTTGAAAACATGTACATTTAAAGAATGTGCAAATGCTAAGGGCCTGTGTGAGTTAGGCACTCTAAGTACCCATTATCATTATTAAAACAAAATAGAAAACATCCACATTTAGCTCTCTCAGTTCTTTATCTGCATTTTTGCATGTGTGTGTGTGTGTGTGTGTGTGTGTGTGTGTGTGTGTGTGTGTGTGTGTGTGTGTGTGTGTGTGTGTGTGTGTGTGTGTGTGTGTGTTTCCATAGGCCCATGAATAATGTTTGAGGATATGGAACATGGGGAATGGAGATAGCTCAGTAGAGGGTTGACCTTGTGACTAAAAGGTTGTGGTCTGAGTACCAGCAGGAGCAGGGGAAGAAGTTTCTTCTCCAGGGTCAACTTACTGTGCTGACTCTTATTTTGATATATTCGTTCCACACCTATGCTACCACAGCGGCACGTAATCCTGGTCATTCTGCTAAAGGTGCAGGTTACAACTAAACACACATGCACCCTATGTACGTGGCTTTGCATGAAGTGACACTGTAAACTGGTGCATGGTTGTGTGGTGTACACAAAACGTGTGCTGAACTGGCAGCTTTTTCACATCATGGCACCAGTCATGTAATAAGCAAACAGTGCTGTATGTACACCAGTTTGATGGATATTCAAAGGTGCAGTATAAAAGGCTAGATTCACTCATTCACAGTCACGTGACAAGAGCACAGTGAGTGCTTGAGAGCAGAGAACAGCACTAAGTAAAAGCACTTGACATTGAACTGACACTGCAGGGCTGAATGTGGACATTACGATGGTTGTTATGTACCTACAATGACATTGTTTTGATTGCAGTGGTCAAAAACAAACCTCCCCATTACCTGGAAGGTCAAGTAAATTGGTGTTTTACGTCCAGTCAACCTGTGTGGTTATATCAGGGCGATTGATTACCTGGAAGGAAAAGCCCATAGAAAACATAAGCAAAACAAACAAACAAAAAACCAACAAATTAATCCTCCCCATCCCCATGCAAAAATAACATCACAAAATGCAAACTATGAGGAATTGAGTCTGCTTAGAAATCTGCATAGTTGATAGCGTACATGTACAGTAACATTTTTTCGTGAATGAGATGTGAACTACATGGGTAACTGGTTAGCTTTTAAGAGAGGCAGGGTAGAAAATGGCTACAGAGGCAAAGCGATCTTGCAGCTGCTGCCATAAAATTTCTGCACTTCTTAGCTGTATATGTCTCAGGTTTATAGCATTAACTCTGTCTCTTCTTTTCAGCATTTTGTGTTGTACATGAAGACGATGCAGTGGTACAACTACTGGTTCATCATGTACACCTTCACAGAGTTCTGCTTCTCCATCTTCGAGTTCTCCTTTTATGGGCTCAACACCTTTGTGAGTTGTCACAGTGCCTCATTGTAACTGCAGAGTAGCATAGTGTGGCTGTGTGTGCAGTTGTCAGTGTTTACTAATAGTAATACTGAAGCTTTCTTTTGTTGTGGTTGAATATTTTGCTCTGTTTTAAACATGCTCACAGCAAATGAGTAATGTTTATACATAATTATGTGGTGGTGGTGGTGAACATGCTCACAGCAAATGAGTAATGTTTATATATATATAGGTATGTGGTGGTGTGGGTGGGTGAATGAGTGAGTGTAGGTGTGGTGGTGAAGTGGTAAGAGCATTAGGTAGTTTGGGGAGGTTGTGGGTCTGAACTCAAGTTTCATGAAAGTATTCTTGTATAGGGGACAGCTTTTATCAGGGGTTCCGCTGCTAACAAATATGCTTTTGGAGCTTGTTAATGTACATGAATATGAAAAAAAATCAGAAAAATTGTGCAATCAAATTTTGAATGGCATGTGTATTTTTGTTGCAGAGACGAGAATTTGTTGTCTTCATATGGCTGTGGTGGTTAATGCGCACAGCAATGAATGTAAGTACACAAATTAACCTGTCTTCATGATTACCCTGCCACTTTTAGGATCACTGGTAGCTGTTGAGAATAGGACTTTATGGACAGGAGTAAGAAGTTAAATGTAACTACACAAATTAACCCGTGTTCATTATTACCTTGGCACTTTTAGGATCACTGGTAGCTGTTGAGAATAAGACTTTATGGTCAGGAGTGAGAAGTAATCAGGGTTTCAGTTTGGAATTTCAGACATTGCTCATGTTCACTGTTGCCGTCTTGCAGGTTCTGTTCATGGTGGTGTTGTTCTCACGCACCCAAGAAATGGAGGATGAGATGGCCTTGGAGCTTCGCCATTCTGACAAGAAGTACGTCCACTCCTATGCCTGAGCTTGCCAGCTCTGCCAACACTTTGGGGTGAATACACGCTGTGCGACTGTGGATGCAACTGGCTGCACTGCCACAAGATCATTGTGAGGAAACTGCCTTTTTCGAGAAAACAGGGGAATCTTTTGTACAGCGTTTGTTGGCTTTTTAATTGGTGCAGATATGGGATGCTTGACATATTAATACGAGGCTCTTTGCCCTGCATCTTCTTCAGGAAGTTTCATGGTCCTTACATTGTTACAAAGATCAGATGGCAGCCTAATACAGAGGTTATTTTTACACCCCCTCCCCCTCCCCGTTGAGAAAAGCAAAGAGGCATCACCTTTTTCCTGCCAAAGAGTTTTGAGCATTAGGTTCTGATTCCTTCACGTAATTGTCTCAGAAAGAGGTATCCAAGGTATTCATTTGGAGTTGTTGGCTCTGCAGGAGAATGGGCAAGAAGTGTGAATTCAAGTAGGATGCCATGTGACATCAAATGCTAGAACTGAAAACCCTCTTCGTATGACATCATAATGACCTAACAAAGGCCTAGGGGAGGGAATGGGTACCACAAAATAAAGAGAGAGGGAAAAAAGAGCCCTGAAACTCTGAGAACAAAGAACCAGAGAATATCAGATTTACTTCCTAACATTACTTGCCTTTATAAGCAGGCATGGGAATATTAAACTGTTGGCTGAAATCGGACAACTTTGAGTGACCGTGTGAAAGGTTATTTTGAGAGCCGGCATTAACCCTATTGTTTTGATGTGCTAGCAAGAGAGTTTGGATGGTTTCAGACTATTTTATGCCAGACCAATCTCCCTGTCTTTATCAGAGAACTAGAAGAACAAGGACGCAGCATTATGGACCTCTTAATCACTGCGTTAACAGAGCACAATTTCTAACTGCTAAAGCATAAGAATGTTGATGACTAAACTGATAGTGTACCTCCTTTTAAAATTTTTAGAAGTCATATTTGTATTGTCACTAGTCGGCATCAACATTTTTATACTCTTTTTGCTCCGGCCACCTTAATCATAGTATTGGTATGGTTTAAAATGAATCTCTTATATTTTTATAATACGGTTTAGAACAAAAAAGGGTTTCAATGTTACTCTTTGCAGGAATATATATATATTTTCTCTTTCTCCCTCCCTGTCAACGATAAGTGGCTTAAACATTCCATTACTGTTCATATTTAGTAACACAGCCATCTGTATTTTTATTTTATTGTTTCAACATAAGCATTCCTATGGCTTGTATTTATGTACATATCTTGATGCACTGAAACATATCAAATATACTGGAAATGTCATTTTTGTACATAAAATTGTCTGTACACCCCTATTCCAATTCATTCCATCTCCTTTTTTGTTTGTTCCTTGTACATCTTCATGCTCATTATTGACAATGTTTGCAATCATTTAATTTTTGTACTGATTTGTATACTTTGAACAGATCTGTACATGTACAAGTAAAAGACCGCATACACAGAAATAAACTGAATGCATATAGTACAAAAAACAAAACAAAAATGTTTTCTGGTGGTCTGGCAAAAACATATCTTTCTTATTAAACTTTCTTTGGCCGCCATCATAATTTCAAACCATTATTGGCAGCCCCCCCCCCCACACACACACACCAAATTTGTGCATTGAAAATCAAGTGTGCACTTACATCTGCGCTGACTTTTTAGTATTTACCATGAAAGTGACTTAATGTTTAATAGTTTTGAAGATAGTTTTTTCTTAACCATTACTTTCGCGCCTGTAATTCATGTGCATGCCAACATACAGGCAATACACTTGTTTGCTTACGTTCACATGAAGCAAACAATGAAAACCAAAATGCTGGTCTTGTCAGCAGGCCTTGTACGTTTACTCTTCAGGGTGAGGTCAGAAAAGTGCATATTACTGTACATAGTGAAGCTAAGCGTCAAGCAAAATAAATTTTTATACAAGAAATTTGGATTTGTTCCTCTTTTGCGTTGTTTGATTCAGTTTTGTTGGTGCTGTATGTTTTGTCTGTAGTTTCTGTTGTTGGTCTTGTTTCATCAACGTTTCTGTATTTACCTGTTTGCACACACACATACACATACACAAACATAGTTTAGCTCTCCCCAAATGTATATATCTGCATACAATAATTTGACTGAGCCATATGAGGTCAAGATGATGCCCAACTGAATTCATTCACTAAATGAGGGGTGGAAACGGTCATCTAAGTCACCGATTTGAACAAATGCGAGGTTGCATTCTATGTGTTCACATCAATGTACACAACCCATACATTTGTTGTTTCTCCTTTTTATTGTTGTCATGCAAGTTTTTGTTCATCGCATTAAAGACATTTCTGCTGAAAATGCATACCCTTGTATGAGGTGAAATACTGCATGAATTCTCACCTATCTCTTTACTGGACCATGTGTGGTACTGGGGTTTTAGGTGATACACCGCCAGACTGAGAGTGAAACACTTCACAAAACAAGCTCAAATGTTCAGCAGAGTTGCCTTTATCAGTCACGAAAGACCATTCTAATAAACAAGCACAAGGCATAATCTTCAACACAACTGGACAGACGTAAAAGCTTGGGTACATTTACAATTTAAGAGAAGCTGTCGAGCATCGTATTAGCCAGTGGTCTTGACAGAAGAATGAGGCAACGCGCCAACAAAGTCTGATTCAAAATGCCTGGCTTCTGGAGCTGTACTCTTCGTAGAACTTGATCATCTGCAGCGTTGTTTGGGGTTGCACAGTCTTGAAGGCGGCTTCAAAATGGCGCATGTGGACCAGGTTGGCCTCCCTGCTCTCTGTCATAGCACACAGTCCTGCCTCGTGGCAAAGTGCTGTCAACTGAAACATAGCATGACAATCAACAGGCATGGGAATCGCTTCAAAGGAAAAACTCTGAAAACTAAAGTTAGAAGGAAGCAATCTTGACTGTTGTTACTTGTTCTACTAATACTGGAGATAGTTCAGATATGAGGCCTGTAAGCTGGGGTAGACATTAATTAAATGAGGAGTGGGGGCTTCAAAAGCTGCCTGTGTACAGGTCTAAAGCTGTCACTTCCGTCAGGTCGCAACCACATAACTGGGTAGCACTGCACAGTGACTGCAGGCTTTCCAGTGAATCAACTCAAATTTTTCACATACCACACACACACATATGCCATACAGTCACACACACAACACACACATCGAATTCAAAGATCGTTTTGATAACAAGATGGTCACTTTAAACAGATTTTGTTTCCAGTGAATAAATGCCTTACTAACCAGCATACTGAGCTTACCTCTGCCCCTGAGTAGCGTTCAGTCCTGTTCACCAACTCCTCCATGGAGACATCTGGTGCCACTGGGATCCTTCTGGTGACAATCTGCAGGATTTCTTTACGTGTGACAGCATCAGGTAGAGGCACGTACAGAATGCGGTCGAAACGGCCCGGTCGCAACAAAGCCTGAAATTGTAAGTGCTCAAAACACTGATCTCAATCTTGATTCCTTACTGATTATAATTACCTCCCATCACCCCCCCCAAAAAAAAAACATGGCTCAGAACTTTAAAAAAATAAAAAATCCCCACAGCAATTTGTTGCAAAAGAATAAAAATGTTAGAAAATTACTGCAGAGGCATTGCATCACTTTGCCTCAGCAAATATTCATCTTAAAAGAGTTTACCAAAAGATAGCAGATTCCTTGCTCTCCTGCTCATGACAAGTATACCAGGTGCATGTGCAAAATGATTAAATTTTCTTGCTCTAAAGAGCTGCATGTGCTGTACAAGAATCTGACAGTCACTCACACTGGCATTTTGCTTCAGTAGCTTGATGTCTGCAAAAAAGCATAACTAAAACATCATACATATGAAGAATAGAGTAGATTTATAAAAAAAAAAATGATACACGGATATTCTCTGCTTCCAAGCAGGCTCGCTGCAGTCTAGCCATTGAGTGGTACCTGCTGTTTGCAAGTAAGTAAACATGGTGCTTAATGTCCGCAGAAACCATAAGGCTTACTAGGGACGGGGAGAGGAGGGGAAGAAGGAGATTATATTAGATTGCTACACTGTCACCGCCAGAATGACTTTTCCATTAAGATGGGCAGCCTGCCGGCTTCTCTAAGGTGATATGTTTATATGCAGGCACTGACTGGCTAAAACTTGTCTGTCAGTCTGGGGGTGGAGAGAGGTCAGTGTCTGTCAGTCTGAGGGTGGAGAGAGGTCAGTGTCTGTCAGTCTGAGGGTGGAGAGAGGTCAGCTGATGACCTTACCTTATCGATCATGTCTGGACGATTCGTGGCAGCGACAATGGTCACTCCTCTCAGTTCCACCACACCGTCCATCTCGGTCAGAAGCTGTGTTAGAACTCTGTCTGCTACACTGTTTCCACCACTTGACCTGAAGGGGTTAACCACTATGACAGTGCAGTGAATGCATGAGTTCACCTGCTATGTAAGCTCAGTGCAAGTGTACAGCACAACTACAAAAGACCATACACCACCACATATGTTGGAAATCTGAACCATTTTTCTTTTAATTCAGATTCTATACTAGTACATATGACTTTATTATGTACACACGAAAACAACACACGCATGAATACACAATATAATCTCCACACACAATCACATCTACAAACACACACAAACCCCTACACTCACACCCACTTGTACACATCCCTTCCCTCACCCTGATATAACCGTAATGGTTGACTGGGTGTAAAACACCAAGTTACTAGTTATTTACACATCCCTTCCCACACACACACGTCAACACTCATTTCTTTCACTTTCCTTTCTCAGTTCTGTCAGTTTTACGAAAGAAGATAACGATGATGGAGGAAAGAGCAGTGATAATACACTGACACCCTGCCAGACTCACTTTCCTCTCTCCACTGCCAGACTGTCAATTTCATCGAAGAAGATGATAGAAGGGGCGGCCGTCCTTGCTTTTCGGAACAGTTCCCGTACCGCCCTCTCCGATTCACCCACATACTTGCCAAACAACTCTGGACCCTGAAAAGGAAAACATTCAGCTTGTGAGACGGTAAAACGAAATCCAACTAATCATAGCTTAAACCACAAACCACATTATCTATAAAGATCACCAGTACCATAAATTTTTAACCTTGTGATCAGTTTGACAACCAATGAACACATGTACAAAGGTGTATCTGTCACACTGGGTGCAAATATATCAGCTGATGAAAATTAATGGTTACTTTAAAAAAATCTATTTCTGTTCCCAAGAGCAGATGTTTTACAAAATTTGAGGAAAATCATTGGCATAAATGGAGCCTTTGGGGCCTTCTTACCTCTGTGCTGGGGAAAATGATTAGCATCAAAACAGACAGTTTTTACTTTTACAACCAGAAAGTTAATGGAAATTGTAAGCATAAATGAAGACAGTTGGATTTATGGCAGAATTAAGATGATGGAAATTGTTAGCATGAATGGGCGAAGAACAGATCTTATGCCAGAAATTTGAATGATATGGTGAGTGTAAATGGAAACTGCAAATTTTGTCGTAAAAGCCAGAGTCATGGGAAAGAATGAAGGCACAGAAGGTAGACAAGCAATCTCACCTTGACAGCCAGGAAGTTGAGTGGAAAGAATGGAGAGGCAGAAGGTAGACAACTGATCTGATTTCACCTTGATGGCCAGGAAGTTAAATGGAAAGAATGGTGGCACAGAAGGCAGGCAAATGATCTCACCTTGACAGCCAGGAAGTTGAGTGGAAAGCCAATCTCACCATGACAGCCAGGAAGCTGAGTGGAAAGAATGGTGGCACAGAAGGTAAACAAGCGATCTCACCTTGACAGCCAGGAAGTTGAGTCCACTCTCTGTGGCAAGTGCTTTAGCGATCATGGTCTTGGAGCAGCCTGGTGGTCCGTACAGTAAACAGCCACGCGGTGCGGCTATTCCCAGCCGCTCAAAGGTCTCAGGGTGAGTCAACGGCCACTCCACCGACTGCCGCAGCTTCAGTTTCACTTCTTGTTGGCCCCCGATGTCTGACCACCGCACCTGTGCATGATGAGAAAACCCTGGGATGAGTTAAAAGGCCAGTTCACTGACTGTTGTGGCTATAACATTTCCCTCCCCCAGATATGTCTCACCACTGTACTTGTGCATGATGAGAAAACCCTGGGATGAGTTAAAGGCCACTTCACTGACTGTTGTGGCTATAACATTTCCCTCCCCCAGATATGTTTAACCACTGCACCTGTGTGTGATGAGAAAACCCTGGGATGAGTTAAAGGCCACTTCACTGACTGTTGTGGCTATAACATTTCCCTCCCCCAGATATGTTTAACCACTGCACCTGTGTGTGATGAGAAAACCCTGGGATGAGTTAAAGGCCACTTCACTGACTGTTGTGGCTATAACATTTCCCTCCCCCAGATATGTCTGACCACTGCACCTGTGTGTGATGAGAAAACCCTGGGATGAGTTAAAGGCCACTTCACTGACTGTTGTGGCTATAATATTTCCCTCCTCCAGATATGTCTGACTACTGTACTTGTGCATGATGAGAACACTTCAGGGTTGAGTTTCACTGACTGTTGTGACTTTTAACTGCCCCTTGCCTCAGAAATGTCTGACCACCACACTTGTGCATGATGAGAAAACTTCAGGGCTGAGTTGGTGGCCATTTCACTGATTGTTATGACTTTAACATTCCCCTTCCCCAGGTATGTGACCACCACACCTGTACATGATGAGAAAACTTCAGGGCTGAGTTAGTGGCCATTTCACTAACTGTTGTGACTTTAACATTCCCCTTCCCCAGGTATGTGACCACCACACCTGTACATGATGAGAAAACTTCAGGGCTGAGTTAGTGGCCATTTCACTAACTGTTGTGACTTTAACATTCCCCTTCCCCAGGTATGTGACCACCACACCTGTATGTGATAAGAAAACTTCAGGGCTGAATTAAAGGCCAGTTCACTGACTGTTGTGACTTTAACATTCCGCTCTCCCAGATATGTCTGACCACCACACCTGTGCGTGATGAGAAAACTTCAGGGTGAGGTAATGACCATTCCAACCCCCCCCCCCCCTCCATGGATGACAAGAAAACTTCAGTGTGAGTTAATAGCCAACTTCATCTGTGTTCCCCTACTCCCTGCTCCCCACCCATCTGACCCAAAAACTTGCACATTATGTGAAATCTCAGGGAGAGATAACAGTGGGCATCCAACTCACACACTGTCACTCCCCCCTCCCCCTCCTCTCCCACCACCTGTCCATTGTACCCGTGCATGAGGAAACTGTGCAGGTTCTGATCTTTGTTCTCAGGCACACAATTTTACATAGTCTCACAATCTGTTTTTGCTAATCAGCATGGTTATAAACACATCAGCCGCATACTGTGCTGTTCACCACCGTGATGTGATGAAGATGAGGTTACTGCACCAGTGAATTGCACTGTACCTGTGGGACCTCAAATTGCACCTCCCTCATGGCGCTGGGGGGGACCAGAGTGGCGGCTAGCCTCAGGTCCTCCATCCTCAGCTGTGCTGACAGATCCTGCGTGTCCTTCCAGCGAAGCTGTCTGGCTGCAAACAATGTCACATGTGTATACACAACAAACACTGTGCTGACAGATCCTGTGTGTCCTTCCAGCGAAGCTGTCTGGTTGCAAACAATGTCACATGTGTATACACAACAAACACTGTGCTGACAGATCCTGTGTGTCCTTCCAGCAAAGCTGTCTGGCTGCAAACAATGTCACAAGTGTATACACAACAAACACTGTGCTGACAGAGTCTGCGTGTCCTTTCAGCGAAGCTGTCTGGCTGCAAACAATGTCACATGTGTATACACAACAAACACTGTGCTGACAGATCCTGTGTGTCCTTCCAGCAAAGCTGTCTGGCTGCAAACAATGTCACAAGTGTATACACAACAAACACTGTGCTGACAGAGTCTGCGTGTCCTTCCAGCGAAGCTGTCTGGCTGCAAACAATGTCACATGTGTATACACAACAAACACTGTGCTGACAGAGTCTGCGTGTCCTTCCAGCGAAGCTGTCTGGCTGCAAACAATGTCACATGTGTATACACAACAAACTCTGTGCTGACAGATCCTGCGTGTCCTTCCAGCGAAGCTGTCTGGCTGCAAACAATGTCACATGTGTATACACAACAAACTCTGTGCTGACAGATCCTGCGTGTCCTTCCAGCGAAGCTGTCTGGCTGCAAACAATGTCACATGTGTATACACAACAAACACTGTGCTGACAGAGTCTGCGTGTCCTTTCAGCGAAGCTGTCTGGCTGCAAACAATGTCACATGTGTATACACAACAAACTCTGTGCTGACAGATCCTGCGTGTCCTTCCAGCGAAGCTGTCTGGCTGCAAACAATGTCACATGTGTATACACAACAAACACTGTGCTGACAGAGTCTGCGTGTCCTTTCAGCGAAGCTGTCTGGCTGCAAACAATGTCACATGTGTATACACAACAAACACTGTGCTGACAGAGTCTGCGTGTCCTTTCAGCGAAGCTGTCTGGCTGCAAACAATGTCACATGTGTATACACAACAAACACTGTGCTGACAGAGTCTGCGTGTCCTTCCAGCGAAGCTGTCTGGCTGCAAACAATGTCACATGTGTATACACAACAAACACTGTGCTGACAGAGTCTGCGTGTCCTTTCAGCGAAGCTGTCTGGCTGCAAACAATGTCACATGTGTATACACAACAAACACTGTGCTGACAGAGTCTGCGTGTCCTTTCAGCGAAGCTGTCTGGCTGCAAACAATGTCACATGTGTATACACAACAAACACTGTGCTGACAGATCCCGTGTGTCCATGCTGTCTGGCTGCAAACAACATCACACATATGATGTAACACTGTGCTGACAGACTTACACCCACTCATACACATCCATTCACACCCATCCACAATGACACTCATCTCACTTACTAACACTGTGTTTTGAGTGATGCTGTCTGGCTGCAAACAACATCACACATATGACGTAACACATCCATTCACACCCATCCACAATGACACTCATCTCACTTACTAACACTGTGTTTTGAGTGATGCTGTCTGGCTGCAAACAACATCACACATATGACGTAACACATCCATTCACACCCATCCACAATGACACTCATCTCACTAACAAATACTATGCTGACAGACCCCACTATGCCTTTACAGCGACAATGTCTGGCTGCAAACAAAATTGTACATATGTAACAAAAGTTGTGCTAACAGGCCCAATGTATTCTTCCAGCAATATATGTCTGGAAACATCAGAGAACAACAATTTAGAACAAAAGTTCGTAAAACATGTCGCATCTATACAGTTAAACACATCAGACGGACAAATGGCAAAAGCTTAACACATCTGATGATGAGAATACACATCTGACGAAGAGAATACAAACTGTCACCAGACTGCATCAGAAACACATCAGACAGACAAATAGTGACAGCTTAACACATCTGATGAAGGGAAAATAAACTGTCACCGGACTGCACCTCAGCAGATAAGTAAATAAGTAACTTGGTGCTTAACGCCCAGTCAACCATTACGGTTATATCAGGGTGATCCTCAACAGATCAGACAGACAAAACAGACCAAGTCTTCAATCCACTGTCAAACACAAACACAGCAGCATATGGTCCATACCTTTAGAGACAACACCAGCCAGGTCTGCGCCAACGTAGCCATGTGCAGAATCTGCGATGACCTTCAGATCACCATCAGACACAGAGTGGGGGACATCTTGAAGGAGCTTCTTCAGGATCTGTAGGCATTCAGCACAGGACAGGTCTTCAGATCAACAGTTTTTAGGTGACCAAAGCTTAACAGGTGAAAAAGTTGCTTACGGTTGTGAAATGTCAGAGTAAGTATAATAACTGCTCACTAACTACATCTGAAGGTATTTGTTTCTTGGGAAGGGGGAGGGAGTGGTGGTGGTGGTGGTGGTGGTGGGGGGTGCGAGGAGGAAGTGGGTGATGTCAAAGACTCTGTAATGACAAAGCACTTACTTCTGAGGAACCCAGCTAAGCCCTAGTTGATGTATGTCGGTGTTGTCGTTTGCTTATCTTTGTATGCTTACCGCTTTTCGAGACACTTTCCTTGTTGTAAAACTTTGTGAATAAAGAATCTGAATCTCAACCAACAGCAGCTTCACTACAAATGAGAGCTGTCAGCTGTGCCATCAGGAAAAGGCAGTGCTCATTTCGGATATACAGATTTCCCAATTGCTTGCTTGGAACAGGACTATTTGCAAAGCATGTGGTCTGATTTGAGGACAGGCAATGTAACAGTACTAATACTTCTGATGAAGCCAACAGACAGAAGAATCCTCTGTTCAACTGTGAAAACTAGCCTGGATATATATATACATATGCAAAAGCAGGAAAACAGCCGCATGTGTAAAATCTCACCTCCCTTTCAGTGAACCTCCAAGCTGAAGTGAAAGAATGAAAACAACAAAGAACGTTTTACTCTGAAATTTGGATGAGGGCTTGCCCTGACTCTGATCCTAAAGTCTAGTAAATGGCATGTAAACACTTTTTTAATGTACCTGAAACCTGTCTGGTGCAGTGGGCACACCTGTCTCAATCTCTGTTTCAAAGCGGCCCGGTCTGCGCAAGGCTGGGTCCAAGCTGTCAGGTTTGCTGGTGACGCCAATCACAATACACACCTCCTTGCTCCTCTTCTGTTTGACAGACAGAGACAAGGAAAATGAACTTTGCATACAACAGAGACATTGTTATAATGTTAACGTTATGCACAACAGATCATGTTATACAATCTTGCACGATTTTTCATGTAAGTCAGCTAGCATTTAAGTGCTCTCTCTGTCTTTTTCACACACACACACACACACACACGTGCATGTACTTAGTGACTTACAGATACACTGAGACTGCCCCCTCCCCCACCCACACATATTCATGCAGGTGCATACACACACACACACATGCACACTCACACACATGCACAGACACAGCTAGTTGTAAACACTTACATTTAGCACACCATCCATCAGAGTAAGAAATGTTGACACTGCCCGTTTCTCAAGGTCAGATTTACTGACCTCTCGGTTAGGACACAGAATGTCAATGTTGTCAACAATGATGAGACTAGGGGACCTGTGAGAAAACAAGAACACAACTGTCATCTGTTGATTAACTGACTTGTACAAGTAGACTAGAAGCATTTCACAAAGTGTAAAGTGGTTACTCTTGCTGCATTCAGAGTCTGTGAGTGTGTGTGCATATTATGTCTGTTGATGTGTATGTTATGCATACATGCATGTGTGTGTGTGTGTGTGTGTGTGTGTGTGTGTGCGTGTGTGTGTGTGTGTGTGTGTGTGTGTGCAGTGTGCACGCATGTGTGTCTATGCATGTGAGCATGCGCATGCACACACACACATGTGCACAACCTTAATGACATATGTACATGTACAGGCACGCACAAGCACACAATTATTTGTAAATACTTGCAAAGTCAGTGCAAACATTAGGTGCATGTGATGATGTGTACATGCATGCTTGCATGTGCATATGTGTGCTATTCAACTTTAACTGACATCATGCAATGCGTGTACACCCTTCATTTCACAGCTCAGGTATTAAAGTATTGCCATTTCGTGACTACAACTGAAATGAAATAATAAACAACTAAAGTATGAAACTTTCTACTATTTCAGCAGGAACCACAATTGATTTGTGTGCTTTTTTGACATTCATAGTCTTGAAGATGGCAGATCATTCCCCCAAGCTTTCAAAGACCTTAGGAACCCAGCACACAAACACACTACCCAGAGAAAACACAGAAACACAAACTCTCACATCTGAGTTAGGAACCCTGCACACAAACACACTATTACACAGAGAAAACACAGAGACACAAACTCACACACATTAACATATTATGCATCAGTACCTTCGACGAGCAGCCTCAAAGACATTCTTTAAGGTTTTCTCTGTCTCACCAAAGTACCTGTAATAAAAAAAAAATGTTTTAAACAAACCCATCCAGCTTGATTGATGATTATATATATATATATATATCTATCTCTCAACAGTGATGTAGAAAGCTATTTCAAGAATATCAGCCAGTATATAAATGAAATAGAGCACACACACATAAAGCATCAAAAGGTCTTAACTGTTTCTTTTCTTCTTTTTTTCTCCATCAGCGTGGATTTTATCTATAGGATTAGGAGTGAGAAAACATGCTTTCCATGACTAATAAAGCTGACTGTGTTACTAGCAGACTGGTGACAACACACAACCTGTCTCCACAACAGCAGGAACCATTTTTTTAACGCACGACTTTTCTTACACACTTGACTTGTTCACTGAGTCTATACCAAAGATTAGGTCCTGTTGGCATATTGCACTTACAGTGTGTATCAAGATCAAGAACAAAGGAACCACTTTTCTAACACACCATGAAAAATGGTTAAAACATGACAGGCAGTCTTCACTGAGGGAGTATGCATAAGCCAGTTTGGCCAAGCAGTAATGCATTAGGCTGGTAAGTGGATGATGTTGCAAAAGATGAAGTTTGAGCCATTCAATTACTTGCTGAAGAGGTCAGTTGGAGATATGTGCTTGGTATAAATCCCCAGTTCATTGGCTATGGCCTGTGCAAGCATGCTTTTTCCTGTGCCTGTGGGCCCAAACAGCAAAATACCATGTGGCAACACCAGACCTGAAACAGAAGAACACCAAGACATCCACCAAGTACCTTTAACCATATGGCATCACCACATCTAAACAGTACATCTTTGTACCAAGAACCAAACAAACAACAGATTTCTCCTCCCACTGATACACATTACAGTTCATTCAAATGATTAAAAAAATTACAAAAAATTAAACGAATCCACCTTAGAATATGAATGAAATGAAAATCAGGTACTAATCTGGCAACACTGACCAGTACATGTCCACAATCTTTGCAGCAGTATTACTAGACGTGTTACTCTGACTTTGCTGAACACTGTGAGCTCCTCAAACATCCTCAACAACACTTCTCATGATCTCATCAGTCTTGTTTGAGCACACAGCGATTACCTACCAGCTGAGCTGTCCTGCTGCAACGCTTGCAGGGGCCCCAAGAAGTACTGTCGTATCTGTTCAATCTGACTGTCCAAGCCCCCGAGAGAATCAAATGTCACTTTCTCCTCCCTCGTCCCAGGAGAGCCAGAAGACTCCTTGTCCTCACCACAACTTTCTCGTATCACAAACTGCGTCTGTGCTGTCACTTTCACAAATCTGGCGCTGTCCTTTTTCTGCTCTTTTCTCTTGTCCAGCACAGGGGTGCAGAACTGCTCTGGTCGCCCGCGCTCGCTCCGCACAGGTGTGGTGGCAGCAGGCGATTGTGAATCGTCACTCGTAGTGTTGACACCTGGGTGTTTGCCAGGTGTGGCTGATAACGATGCGTTCAAGCTGTCCCCTCCATCCGAAATGCCTGATATGTCCAACGATGATAAACTCTCGCTCAGCTCACTGGCACCTGCATGAGAGCCAGTGGAAAGGGGTGCTGCAGTGTTCAGATCACACACCAGGACCTGAAGATGCTGGATGGAGCGGATCCAGAATGTACACTTCTGCCCAAAGTAATGCACGGCATGCTTCAAGTCCTGAGTGACATACATGCCCTCTGCAAAAGAAACACATGCTTGATTTGTTAAACATCACAGTGTGCAGAGAAATAAATTTGTGGCAGGACAAGTCAGTGTGGGATGGATAGGAAAATGTACAGCAGAGTCCCTGATGAAAGACTGTATCATGAGAGACCATCTTGCTCCTAAGACCACATCTTCCAAACCCTCCTCTATGCAGCTGAACATAAACGAACCTCTTACCAAAGAGTGCATCTTCGATCTCAGCCCTCCTGTACATAGCATTAGCAGAACCTACCACCAAAGATCACCCCTCTTTTAAAACCACAACTTTGTTATAAACCTTCCTGTACATAGCATTAGCAGAACTGCTCACCAAAGATCACTCCTCTTACAAAAATATAAAAACCACATCTTCGATCTAAACCCTCCTGTACAGATGTCATAGCATTAGAAAAAGGGTTCAACAAAGACAACCCCTGTTTTAAAACCCCGCCTTCAATATACCCCCCCTCCCCCACCCTGTACATATGTCACAGCATAAGATAAACCCCTCACCAAAGACCACCCTTCTTTTAAAACCACATCAATCAAGTCTGAGGAAGTTGGTGGAACTGCTGAGATGGATTGTAACAAAATGGCAGTGACAAGTAATACTACATAATATGGCAGTGACAAGTAATACTACATAATATTAATATATATTTGTTTTGGATGAAATGTTCCAAGGACATGGTATCTTAACCACAAACATTGAAACAGAATCAATTATCACTAAATATCAGTCACTAACAGCTAAAATATCATCAAAATAACCATTAACCTACCCATCTTGTATCTGAGGACTTGCAAAAATTCTTCTGTCTGGAATGCCATTTTTTCAAGTCTGCAAACAAAGATTGCATTAAAAACAATTTCATTTGGTAAATTATTCATGATAAGGATGTAAACATTCCTGACATGCAACACACACACACACACACACACACACACACACACACACATGCATGTATGCATGCGCAAACATCTAAATTAATTTTAATGCTAAACAATCTTCAACATCAACAAATTATTATTATAAGGAATGAGAACCTAAAGCTCAAAAACAATAGTGATTCTTTTTCACTTTCAGTGGCTTTCAGCAAAGATCAAAACAGTCAGACCCATCACTTGCATCAGTGACACAGGTGTACATGTATCCATCACCTAACCAATTGGAGATGTTACTGTTGCAGTGTTAGACTTAGAGTCTGTTTGATTCTGATACAAATGATGGACAATATATATATATATACAATTCAGTACTGGACCAGATACTGTGGTGTAGTGTTTGTACACAGTGTATGGGTTGGAAGGCAGTAGGGCTGAATTCCATCAGAGTCTCACTCTCAGTCACATGTACGTGATTTTTCATACCCTGACCTGTTTCTACCCAAATCCCAGCGAGAAGGCTGGAATCACAGAAACGGTGCATGGCTTGAATCCACTTCACAATTATGTTTTTTGGTGCGTGCATGCATGTGTGTAAGTCTGTGTGTGCATGCATGCACATGTATGCATATTGTTCTTTTTGACCCAAACCAAGCTGCTGCAGTTTCTGGGCCTGGTTAGCATCAGAATAATCATGATGGTAAGCCTGGTCTTCAGCCCTGTCAAAATAATAGTCTTAAACTGAAAGGGACCTCCAAAGGCTTCACCCTCAGGCTCAGTTACCATCATCCACACACTGTCTTGAATATATATCTAGCTGGCAAATTCCCAAAAGACAAATTTAGTATTTTACCACAGACTGAAGCTACATATAAATTATAATCTAAAATGCAACACAAGAACAATAAAACAAACTAAAGTGGTCACAATATAAAAGTACTAAAACTACCAGGACTACACAAACGCGGCAGAGTAAAAAACAACAACAATAAAACAAAAGTGGAAACCCATAGTTGAAGAGAACTTACTCCAACTCAATCTCAATGCGTTCTGCTTCCACAGAGCCAGACGGAATGAACCGTTCAACAGTGACAATGCTGGCTTCGCCTGCTGCGGATTCTGTTATGATGTCAGCCAGGATTGGAGGCAGAAGGATGCTGGTTGCAGGAAGGCTGTTGCAAGGCCACAATGTCAACACATGATGGCTGTTGACAAGGCATGGCTGACCAATGGCTAGACCACAGACCCACATCACACTGCTGTTGATGAGTATGGTGTGTTCTCGCTTAAGCAGCGGCAGCTTTGATAATGTATCTGAAACCATAACAACAATGCCACTGACTGACTGAGCAAGCATAGCTTTAGGCTGGCCAAGTCAAGTCAAACTGTGAATCTTTCATACATCTCAATATTGTTTCTTTGTAATTCATGCATGGCACCCATGTTTTCCACTGAATGGATTAAAGAAGTACTTGACAATGACCAGATGTAAAGGTTTTTCAGCCTAAGTGTTTTAAGGTGAAATCACATCATCATTGTTACGAATTACCAATACCATCTTCTTTTTCTGATGGTGTTTTTGTTATTTTCTGAAGGCAGCAACTTGAGTAAGAAGATGGAACACATGGTTCTCTGATGAAAGCAACTTGAGCAAGAAGATGGAACATATGATACATTGATAGGCAAGCTGTTTTTTCCCTTCATGTGGGCTGGGCAACACAAAAGTGACCAAATGAAGCAAAACACTTCTGTTCCAAGTACTCTTTAGGCTACTTTTCTTTTCTTTCTTTCACCATCCACCAAAACTGACCTGCCAATATACAACATAATGGTCAATTGTGGTCACTAGTGTTTATTACTTTGTGCAGTGTATGTGACAACAGACTCCATACTTTTGGGAGGTGCCGTTTCCTCTGTGCAGGGGACAAACTTCTTTACATACAAATTATGTGCTGTTGCCGCCCTGGAAGTTAGGTGCAAAGTGCATTTGACTTAAGTGGATGTGTACAAAGGAAACAGGAGATAGATGCGAGGGGGCGCCCAGTGTTTGTGCCAAGGAGCTGGCGGTAAACATCGTTTCTTGACACTTAGGGGGGTACCCTAATAAAAACGGGGAAAGCGTGGCCGATCTGCGGATCAGCTTTTTCTTTGGTGCTGCTACCTCCACAGAAGCCACACACGGCCTATTACAGACGGGCGGATCTGCTTTACACTGGTACTCTACTTGTGCAAGACGGGAGGCACAGTAACCTTTCGTTTGAGTAGATGGTGCAGCAATAAGCGCATGAAGCACGCTGTCCAGAACATAGCCATGTGCTGCACTACAGTCATCTTTATGCTGAACTACGTCTCTCTTATGTACAACACGCCTGCATTTCAGGCACTCGTTCCATTCCTCTGACTGCTTTGATTTTTTTGGTGCCATTCTGTGGCCGAGTTCTCTTTCCTGTCACGATTCCGTCCCCTGAGGTCCCACGCGGTACTACAGAGACTACAAACCAGTAACTGCTGAAATTGTTAATTTTACAAGTTCAAAACGCATTTCTTGATATCAAACAGAACTTTATTTTTTAATCTGTAGAAAAAATCATGTTGTCTTACAAGAATATGTGACAATGAACTATTTTCTTCACCACTACATTAACTATTGTTACGTTTGAATTTGGTAATTAGACCAAAATAATCTTTTACTCAAAACACAATTATCTATCTGGCAATGCTCGCGAATCCATAACAGAGCATCACACTATTTTTGAAACATCAAAAAAATGCTAAACCTATCTGTCTGATCAGTGATAAATCATTTTTCGACAAATTGTGTCTAGTGATGTTTCATTCTCGAACATTTCGAGATCCGCCATTTTATCACGTTGGCTAAAACGAAAACCGACATCAGCGGCAGCCCAACAGACATATTCTACTGTGTAAATCAAGATAAAAACAGAGTAGTTTGTTTGGCCAATTTCAGGATTATACAGTTATAGTCTACTGATATAATAAACTAAAAGTCAAAGTAGTTTGTTCTTCTCGTAATAATGCTCATCGAAAACGTTGACGCGTTGAAGCAGTGGCTTGTGCAGAAGCTGGCACCGATGTAAGTTTCTAAAGGACATGTTTATGAGTTTTCTTCCGCTATTTGGAGTCGCGGCAATCGTTGTTTTGATTATTTTGTTACCGTTATGCGTTATCTGTGTGTTTCCATCAGTCTAAACCGTCGGCCGTTGGGTCTTCTCTAGTTATACTTATTGTTATCTGTTAATGTGTTATCTAAACTGACTAAGCTAGTTCAGCTGGATGATACTTAAACCTGCTCAACGACCTTGGTCATTTTAGTGCACACGAAGGCGAGACGGGCACTGGTGAGTCTACACAAAATGACAAATGTGGACATGAAAGAACGCTGTGAAAAATTGTCCTTAACCCTGTCTCGACCGGGAGTTGAACCCACACTAGATGCTTTCACTAAATTTTAGTGGGGTTAGTGGGAGTGCATAGTTTGTGTTGATGCATTCTTAAGTTCTAGAGGGACCCATGATCTGCATAATCAAATTGAGGCATTCACCTCTGAATTTCGGTCTATAACTATAACTAGTATAAGTATAAGGCTAAGCAAACACTGAATGATTATGTATACATACCTTTGGGTGAGTTGTTATAATACTTCATACTTGTACTGTTAATGTTATAGTTATATGTGACTCAAGCATGATGTTTTCTGTTTTTGAGCACTGATTTGGATTGAGTCATTTGACTTTAATGGCTTTGCCTTTTTTCTTTCTTCTGCCAACAGCTGTGATGCCGAACCAACAGCATTGGCCAAATATGTGTGTGCACTTGTGCGTAAAGACAAGCCTGAATCAGAACTGAGGGAAATCTGTAATGACCAGCTGGATGTTTTCTTGCAGCAAAGTAAGAACTAGTTTGTCATGATAGACATTAATCAGTTAAAACTAATTCAGTATCTGTTGACCGCTACGATCAACCTGCTAATACATGCCATTATTATGAAATTAATATTAACAATAACATATTAATTTAATTAACTCACAGACTGTTAAAAGCAACAACAACAAAACTTGTACTGATGTAAAAGTAAATTTATATTAAGTAGTGCTGTTCACATCTGATTTTATACTGACAACAGCTACCAATTCTTGGTGGCAGGAAGATATTAAGAAATCTTTGGCTATGCCCATGTGAATGGTTTGCTGTCTGCCAAATCTGTTTAAATTGTATGGTTTTATTTTAAAACACACTGCGCTGTTGTTGCATGCATAGAAAATATTTAATGTATAAAAGAGAGAAACTCTGTATATATTGTTGGTTATCTTATTCGACTTTTAATTGTCATAAGTTCATGGTTACATGTTAATCAATCTTTTGAAAGTGATAACTTGGAGTAGGAAACATGCTTGTCTGTCTTTCCATTCTGTTAAACTTAAAGTTTTATTGTTGAATGGCCATGCTTCACTTGTTTTGTACATTCACCATTAAAACCTAGTGCAGAATTATTGCTGAATGTAGGCTTCATGGATTTAAAAAAAAATAATATATATATAAAGAAAAAAGAAGATATTTATGGTTAATTAATGATTTCTTTATACACTTCTTTGTCTTCCAGAAACAAAGCTATTTGTGGATGATTTATTTGAGGGCCTGAAGTCCAAAGCTTATGAAGCTGTGACTGTCATCAAGCCACAGCCCAGCATCCCCACCCCAATCCCCACCCCAGTTGTCACCCCCACCCCTACTCCTGTGAAGTCTGAGATCAAACCAGAGCCTGCTTCTCCACCACGGTCGGCTTCGCAATCTGCTAGTGCCAGTTCCACACAGTCCAGGATTTCCAGTGGTGAACCCAACAACAAACGTAGCAAGAAGTCTGAAGAAAACCCTCCAACCTGGGTAAGTGTGAGCCTGAGTTACCAGAGTGCCAACTTGCTGTCAAAGTATGGTTTACAGTCAGAGGGAGGGGGAGGGGTATTAGCAGGTAGAAATAATTTAGTTTGATCATTATGGTAATACTAATAGGAACAGATGATTCTTTATGAAAATATTGCACCCTGGCTGTAACTAGTGTAAGTTTATTTGTAGCAAGCACTAAGTATCAGTATTGGTAGTAAGTTGTCTTGCAGAGTCAGTATGAGAACTATGTTAATGTTATGAATGGTCATTTTGGTCAAGTGTTACTGATTAATAATTATTTTACACTGTGAGTGTGACACAGGATGAAGATACTTGACACATATTTTGTAACTCATCATAAAATCTCCAAAGTTACTGCTGAAGATGTTAGTTATTAATATTACTCAGTCTGCCTGCCCTTGTTGATATTACAGTTCCTAAGAATGATGTGTGTAATTGTATGGTCTGGAACCAGTTGATCTGTACTAGGGTAGATGGGTTCCTTGACTTATTCTCCAGTGTTGTGTATTTCAGACACCAGCTCCCATTAAACAAGAACTGCCAGAAATCCGAGACATCCGTGACATCCGCGAGGGGCGGGATGGACGAGATAATCGTGACCGGGATGGCAGAGAGGAACGAGATATTAGGGAGAGAAGAGATGGTGACAGACGGGAAGGTGATCGCCGAGACGTGCGTGATCCAAGGGATCGCAGACGGAGATCACGCAGTAGAAGCATCAGCCCACGACGTGGACGAGACATGTGAGTGGATGGATGTTTGTGTTATTACTATCATTTTGTGTAGTAAATGTGTGTTGAATGACTGCAAGCATGGCATTTCAACAGACTGTGTGGAACTGGCACATAATCAGCAATAGCATGATATGATGGACACAGTTTGAAGCTAATACTGATAAGGAAGATGCCCTGCATCACACATTGTAAACAGGACATTGGTGTATTTTCAGCTTGAGTGGCGAGACCTTTTTTCTGGGGGGGTGGCGCAGTATAAAACAACATGCACACATACGCACTTGTGCATGCAGGCATGCTCATGCATGCACATTCACATCCTCTGTGACAGAGTCACAAATGCTTCAGTTGCAATTTTAGAGATATCTCACCCAGCCCTTCCTTTTTTCTGCTTTACTTGTGTGGTACCTTTTTACCCTCTTGATTAGTTGGTGGTGTCCCTTTCCATGACAGTTGACATATTAGACATTTTGTGCTGTTTTGCATTGCCAACTGCAATTTTTACATTTGATTAAACATTTTTTTCTTTTTTTCTTTTTTTATCAAATGAAATATTGTGATTCATTGAAACTAAGCCCAAGGCACAGGACAAGTGTGTGGACATTGACTGCCTCAAACTGAAGTGATTAAAACATTTGTTATCCTCTGAGTCTGACTGCAGGGCTCCTAAAAAACAACAATCTGAGGGTGAAATTTTTGAAGGGGTGAAAATACCTGTGACGTTAAAAATGAATCTAGTAGGTGACCACCAATTTTTCACCAAGGCGAACTGTCTAATGTTGAGAATGAAGTGCAAGACATTTGAACTGCAGTTCAACAAACACTGAAACAGCTAGGTCATTGTGAATCAGTGAGTAAAATGTCTTTACAATGTTCATTAGCTGTTGCATTTCACATTATCTAATCACCTGTGCTGTAAAGTGAATGTGAATATTGTGTGTACCTTTATAATAAAGTTTATTGCAATGGCGCTTAAGGCATTGCTATAATGCTAATCTGAGCCCGAGCATGAGCAGTGAACCCAGTTCCAGAAGGCCTCCAGCAAAAAATAAGACTCACAGTTCACAGGGGAGTACAATGGCTACAAAAAGGAAGGCCAAACAATGACATTATGAAGTGTTGTGTTAGCACAGAAACAATCTAGTTATGCTCTAACAGTTAAGGTAACAAAAACAAATTCAGCAGTCTGGTTATGCTCTAAGTCTAACAATTAAGCTAACAAAAAACTAATTCAGAGGCCTACAGGGTTCAGTGAACATTCAACATTCAGCGCCAACAAGACATTAAAAAACACCAGTGACCACCAGGATGCTGTACTGGCAAAGCAGTGCCAGGTTGATGTGCAGAAATTTCAGATTTCTGTAACAGTGACCATTGTGCAGGTTGTCTCCACTTCCAAATTTGATACCCTCATTCATGTTAAAGGGCGCACACAAAAATGGGGAGCTATGACACTTCCAAAATAAAAAATAAATTAAAAAAACACACACACACACACACACACACACACACACACACACACACACACCTACAAAAAACAAAAACAAAAAATGGATATCCTTTAGAATTTTTTGAAGAGGGTGAAAATAACCTTTTACTAGACTAAGTTTTAGATTGCAAAACAGGGGTGAGTCCACATGCTAGAGTTGTGAAAAAAGGGGAGCCCAGGACTGCATGAAACATTTTAGGCAGTCAGCAAATCTGTGGCCAATGTCAGATGCCAAAATTCATCCCTGCATACCTGTCATTAGCCATTGCCTCATCTAGAACATAGACGAATCATCAACTTGATTTCACGCCGGGCCAATTACTGGCTGCACTGTTTCTTCCCCAGGACTGTATGGGAACGGACTTCCTTTCCCCAGAGGTGGTCAGTGCTCCCTCCTTTGATGCCTTGTGAAGGTGTAACCGTCAAAACACATTTTGACTCGTATGAAAGAATGTGAGTCTATGTAACGCTTTGGCAAACTGTACATGCATTGAGCTTTGCTTGGACACTGTTTCAGCTTTGATCAAAATCTGTTGAACTTTGGATGATGATAACTTGCGGGGAGCACTGCCTGTACATGTTACTGTGTTACTGATGTTAGTTTGAGTGAGCATGACCAAATTGTCAGGCACGACAACATGGGAAAGGCACGTGCAGCTGACAGATATTGTGCAGTAGCTAGTTTATAAGGGAAGTATCCACTCTTTCTCATTCCTCATGGTTTTTTTGTCCATGTTTCGTGCTTGAGTCAGCTGAGCTTCTTGTGTTTTTATTTTTAATGCTATTCATTTAATATTTATTAATCTCTTTTTCGTGTGTTTACAAATTATAGTAATCGAAATGATCATTTGAAAAACAAACAGAAGTTGGCTTCAGTAAAACTGTTAGGTTTTACATTACAAATTTACATTATGGACATAATCCTAAACCTGTGTGCATGTACAAATAGAATGTAATATAAGTTGTAACACATAAAAAAATCAGCAAGTGCCTCATATGTTGTAAATAGTATTTAACAGATTGTGTTCATTAGATAAAACAGTGATCATCTGCTGTATGTAACTTATAAGTGTTGTGAGAATGCTTGATCTTGACACAAGTGATAAATTGTGAGAGCACTTGAAAGTGAGCAATTTCTCATGCTTTAAATATTTTTTGGGCTGCTAAGTGCTTTCCAGTAGTCTGACTCAGATGTCCATGTTTTGTGTATGTTTCCAGGTATGATGATTTGTGCTAACACTAGATGGGTCTGTTGTTCCACAGAGATGAACGCAGGCGCAGGTATGATGACCGAGACAGGGGCCGATACTCTCCAGACCGCCGTTATTCACCAGACAGACGCTATCGTCGGCGCAGCCGGTCTCGCAGCCCTCGACGCTACCGTGGTTCCCCGGAGCGCAGGGGGAGGTCGCGCAGTCCCAGGGAAAGAGATCTGAGGGAGAAGCTGATCCGTCGGTCACGCTCCTGGAGTCGGCCGCGGTCTCGCTCGCGGTCCAGAGGTAGGCATGCAGGGCAGTTTATGCTTGATGCTGCTGATTTGGGGATGGTCCATTGTGATCAAGAGCAATACCAGCAGTTGAAAATGGGTAAACTGCTGCAAAGCTGGTGAGTGCCTTACCCACACATCTTTGGACTCCATAGGCTTGGTAGGTGTATAAAATGCCATTGTAAAATGGGTGGTGGTATGTTTGTGGGGCATGCAGGGTTTTACAGAGAGTGTTCAGGGTTGAAGTTCTTGTCTGATTGTTTGCCTGCTGTCATGAGGGGCTCTGCTTCAGGAAACTGTTGAAGCTTGCACGAGCTTAGAAAAAGAAGATTTTCAGTGTTTTATACAATCATAGTTTATACTGTGAGTAATGAAAAGGGAGAAGGCTGAAGGAAATGCAAACCGTTATATTTTTGACAGGCCGAGTGGAGCCGGACAGTCGCGGCTCAACCCCCACGCAGGACAATGGCCACTATCCAGCGGTGGTGACCTCCAACTCGTCCCTGCCCAGCCTGCTGAATGTGGGTCACAAGCCCCAGGAGCCACCACCCCCAGGGGAGGGACCGCCGCTCATCATTCCGGGCCCGGGGGGTCCTCCCCCTCCCCCTCCCCCTCCGGGAGCAGGGGCTGCAGGACAGGCACGCATGAGGTGCCAGAGCTTTGATGGTATGTCACTGCTGCTTCTGGTCTCGGAGGGGAAGGTGAAGGGGGCATGCTGGACTGGGACGAGCTCGCTTTTGTTTCGGAAGAAGTTTTTAGTGCGGTCTCTACCCTCTGGGCTTTTTTCTTTTGAAGGCAAAACGGCTGAAATTTATCTTGCTGGATTGGAGTTTTAGCAGTTAATATATAACGTCTTTGTATACGTTTCTCTGAAGTCTTTTTGTGAAAACCCATGCTTTTGTGTTGGTCAGAAACCAATGGCATTCCAGTAAAAGCAAGCTTTAAAGTTGCCCACAGAGAATTTGCCATAATTTTGGTGTAAAACTGCCAGCTGTAGAAGAGTAAGTAATGGGTCTGTTTTGTTTACTCAGGTGAATAGAGAAATTTTGCCTCTGCTGATTTAATAAAATCAGTTGATTCTTCATCATCAAGCATATATATCACAATACTCTTGGCAAAAAGCAGGGACTATTACATTTTGGAATTGAATAAAAAATTCAGAGATCTTCACTAGTGTGCTTACAGCTTTGTAGCTTTGTGTTAATAGGATTAGATATAATAATGGCAGGACTTGTGGTAAGACAGGTAGGACTAGGAGTGGTAGTTTGAGCTTTCCTTGTAGACAAATTGTTTTTCTGCCTAAAATTGTCATCTGTGGTCATAGGCGGCATCATCCTGTTTGGAGGGGTTCACTTCTTATGGATATTGTGTTTGCTATTTATTTATTTAATTACAGTATGTTTGCTGTGTAGTTTAATTTTTGCAATCATTACTACACTTTTTTTTCTTCTCCACTTTCTTTTTAGTTTGGGGTTTTGGTTTTTCATTTATTTGCCTGCATTCCATTATTTACTGATTTCTTCTGTTCCTTTCACTTATCTTCAGTTCTGGTACATACATGGTAGGCTAAATAAAATGATGGCAGGGGTCATACTGACATAGCTGACATAGACCATTTTTTTATCACTTAAACAGAGCACACCAAAAATTGCACACTAGATGAAGGAAATGCATTATATGATAATTATCCATGGAAAGAAATTTCAACATGGAAGAGTGCTTTGCTTCTGACGCTCCTTTATCTAGCCCCTATGAGTGCAGTATTGTTTCTTTGTCGTCATTTCTCAGCTGCCATAGTAAACAGTGTAACTACAATTCCATTATGATACCACATACCCAAGTAAACCAAAGGGTGAAAAACTTATTTTTAGATGGCTTCACTTGTTCGTTGATTAAACACACTACATCAGTGCATGGTGTCTCATCTGTTGCCATGACACATTCAGACTGTCAACGATTTATTACAACTGATGATCTCAACATTGCATATACCAACACAGCAGAGCTGCATCCAAAACAAAAGAAATAAATGTTTGAATCTTGTAGGTGAAATGTTCACCTGAAGTTTTGCAGTATGCGTGCGACCCCTGGTTGATGAATTCTGGTTGGGTTGGTGTGTATGTTAGAAGTGCTGCGACATGATTGTGGCCATCTGTATGGTTTTGCAGAGAAGGGATTCTGCATGCTGGGCGATCTTTGCCCCTACGACCATGGCATGGACCCTGTGGTGGTGGAAGATATTGGCATTCCGAATGTCCTCTCCTTCCCTCCTCCTCCTGCAGGTAATGTCCACTTGGTGCTTGCCTAAAGGTAAAGCTTTCAGCCTGGGGAAGGCGCAGCAGGCATGGCTTGGTTGGAATTGAAAAAGGAACCCCTTTCCCTGACTTCTATCAGTACATGTGTTATCATGGTCTTGTTTCAGCATTTCTTACAGGTTGGATACCAGATGCAAAGCGTTTGCAATATTCAAAATTAATGTCAAGTTTTTATCTTTGCTCTTTTAAATACTTTACACGTCTGCTTTCATTAATAAGGCGTTTAAGCAGTACCTGCATTACCTTGTGAGAATGGATGGAAAAATGGTGAAAGTTGCTAACTTAAAAAAATTAAATGAAATAGTGTGTAATACTTGTACGGGTGTATGATTTGCTTGTGCATGTAAATTGTAATGCTTTAAATGATGTTAGCTTTGGTTAAGGGATAAAATAAAATTTTCTGTGTTGACAAGAACACTAACATTTCCTTTTGTTTTTTTGTCTAGCATTTTCTCAATGGGGGTCTTTGAATTTTTCATGGTTATAACCTCTTTTTCTGTTCATGCTGCTTTTGATGACCACATCATTTGAAGGTCACTTAGACATTACAGTGGTGAAACTGCACGTTGTATTTTCTAAGTGATGTCTTGTCCAATCAAGTTTAAACTTTGTGTTATTATTAAATGCACAGACAGTATTAGCCCAAAGTGTTTGTGATGAGTTTGAGGTGTCTTTCAGGGATATGAATTAAAGATGTCAGGACAGTGTGTGTTTCAGGACGGTTTGCTTACAATAAGTGGTTGCTAAAAGAGAGAGATGATAAATATTGCCCTTGGTGTATGGCAAGTGAAAATCAGCTGCCTCCATCTTAGCGAGGGAGTCTTATTACGTCATCGGGTCTTTCACCTTTCATGTTCCCCCATTCTGACACTGTGAATGTTTCACTCTTCTCTTGACTAAACATTCAGTTGCTGTGTGCAGTCATGATGCTCTGTAGTGTTGTTCAGTGTAGAAGTGATGTTTTGCTTAGGTGACATTGTATGTTTTTGGGTCTTAATCTTTCACCCTCCTTCATCTTCCATTCTGACTGAATGTGTGGTTCAGTATAGAAGTGACGTTTTGTGCAGGTCACCCATTGCCTCCACCACCTGTGTCAGGAGCCCTCACTGTGCCTCCCCCACGCCCAGGGTTTCCACCACCGCGCCTGAACGTGCCTCCCCCTGGAACCATCATCAGGCCCCCGGGGCCAGGGCCTGCCAGACCCCCCAGGCCAGGTCAGATCCCTAGTCATTTTGTTTTGTTTGAGGGTGAAGAGGGGTTGGTGTGCGGATGCTTTTAGAGTTGGCTTTTCTAAACACTGATTTTTGTTGTTATCTGGGGCCCACTGGAGGACCGCTTATGAGGAAATGAACATCCCCTCTGCTGAGAATCCACAGTTAGAAAAGGTTTCCCCTTTAACTTGTCTGGCATTTCCCCATTAACTAGCCTGGGGTAGGTTGGAATACACAGCTGTGCATGACTGCCAGCAGTTCTGCCTTGTCATTTTGCTCGCCTCTTCATTCAACCTTTTTGGGTTTTTTTAAAATCCTCTTTCAGTGTAGTCTTATTGGTCTTTTTCTTTCTTCCCCAGTCTTCTTCTATCACATGTGAACAGTGAGAGTTTTCCCCTGATATGACCCTTTACAATTGACTGGGTATTTAACATCAAGTAACTACTTTGGCAAGGGCTGTTTGCTAGGGAGTGTGTGTTTGGGTGTAAGGATGCATACTTAAGTTCAGTGGGGGGGGGGGAGTAGATATATATGTTAGGAAGGGGTGGGTGGGGTTGTTGCTGTTTTTCTAAGAAGTTTGATGTTGTGCTTCAGTGGAGCCATACCAGCCAGAAGGGTACAACCCAGAAGCTCCAGCCATGACCGCCCCGTCTCCTCGTCAGCCGTTCTGGGCCACTCCCCCTCCCTCTAGTGTTCCCCCTGGCACCTTCCCTCTCCCCCCAGCAGCTCTCAACGTGCCGCCACCTCTTCCACGACCGCGGGACCTGGTGCCTGTGAGGACCTTGGAGGAAGACGAGGAGGAGAAAGGTGGGAACACATGACAGTGTCTGGATCAACAATGTATGCTGGCTGTTTCAGATTATTGGGCATAACTGACACCCTTCTGACAGAAAAGTTGCAGAAGAGAAGAATGGGTTGTGAGACTTCTGTGCTTAAAGTCATTAAATTAACCTGAGAAATTTCATGAGTGTGAAATGGAAATACACCCCTGGTACTCTTTTTATGTGTTGGTTTATTTGATGCTTCCTAAGTGAATTTGTAATATAAATTAACTGCATTATCTGTAAGTAGTAAGTAAGAAGTGAGACCATTGCAGTTCTTGGATCAATTTCAGGGTTGTATTGACAAGGTACTGCTGTTGTGTTGGCAGTCCAGTTTGCAAGAAATGAAATGGCCTTTTGATTTTCCAGAATCCCCCTTTAATTTAAAATTTGTAAATTGGGAATTTCCTTTTAATGATCAGCCTGATGACATTTTGGTCATATTGCGTCGCCTTGTCTCATTGCCAATGCAGCCCCCAGGACCCTTTGCAGGTTTTCAGGATCTTCAAATGTTCCCGCTTCCATCCTTGAATTTGTACAAAATGTTTTGTTCAGCGATGGAGTCACAACCTTCCCCTCCCTCTGTGCCCTCGCGGGTGGTCGTGCCGTCCAAGCGATCGCATGCAGAGATGGAGGATGGGGCCTTGAGACTGGTGCAGCGAACACACTTCAATCCCCGCCATGGCTTTTCAGCGCAGGGGCCTAGAAAGTCCTTCGACTTCAACAGGCTGGGAGGTGAGAAGCTTGCTTTGTCTTGTGAGAGGGTTTTGAAAGGGAAAGGTCCGTTTCAGCTCCATGTTGATCAACCATGTTTAACGTTTTTTTATGGGAACGGAAAAGATTAGTCTTGCAACATGAGTTGCACTTGAGAAAAAGCTTTCCATTGACGCTTGATTTTATGTCTGAGTGTGCTGTTCTCCAGGTTTCCAGAGGCAGCAGTTCAGACAGACCAACACGACGCTGGAAGTCCGCAAGATTCCACCAGAATTCAACAACATTGCAAAACTGAATGAACACTTTGGCAAGTTTGGCAACTTGACCAACATTCAGGTCAGGAGTAGTTTGACTATAGATAGAGCTTACATAGGGGTACATGGGTAGAGGGAAAGACTGTCGGCTGGTGTATAGTGTGTATGTTGAATGTCACAGTATGGGAAGTACAGTACATGTGTGTTTATATTCAATAAGTCAACCCATTCCAGACATAAGGAAAAGGGTTTCAGTGTGATGCATGACTTTTGCACCTTTGTGTGCAATTTTTTATGTACTTTTACTGAAGGGGATACTACAGTAAAACTATGTTTTTGGAAAACTTAGGATGTGGTCCTTGATACAAACATGGTTATGACTATAGCAAATAGCACATCTTTCTCTGTTTGAAGGTGCCAGTTATGTGCATTAAAAAAGGAATTTTGAAAAGTCTTTATTCTTTTGGTTGTATGTATTACTACATTATGCATTAAAGGTGAACATTTTAGTGTTTATTCATACAGTTGTACACATTGACATTGGCAAAAATTCCATATCACCTATCAGTATTTGCTAATGAGTGGCCAGGTTCTAAAGAAAGCATCAAACGTGTTTCACATGCAAGATGAGGTTTGAAGCAACCATGTGTCGGCTGTATAGTCAGAATTATGCTATTTATATTTGCTTAGTTTTAGATAACCATGCTTGGCATTCTTTCTCCATAACCAGACTTGTCTTACTTCCAATACAGGTGAACTTCGAAGGTGACCCAGGAGCAGCCCTGATCTCATTCTCACGCAACAACGAAGCAGCCAGCGCCTACCACAGCAGCGAGCCAGTTTTCAACAACAGATTCATCAAACTCTTCTGGCACCGCCCCAGTGCCAAGCTGGCAGCAGACTCCAAAGCTAACTTCATCTCCCCCTTGGTAGCTGTGGAGCAGAAGAAGAACATGGAAGTTGGAGTCAGTGGGAGTTCAGGTCTCGGGGGATCAGGGGTTTACGCCCGCCTGGGTCCTGTCAGCCAGCCAACTGCTGAGCCCTCCACTTCTGAGTATGATCCTGTGGAGGTGAGATGAGCAACGTGTGTGTGTGTGTGTGGACATTTACAAGACATATTTCTGTCATGACTGTGTGTATTGCTACAACATTGGTTTGGATGCCTGCTTTCACTTTAAAAGCCATGCTATTGATAATCACGTTTTCAAGTGTTCCCGTGAGAACTTTGTTATTTAGAAATCGCATGGGAACGCTTGAAAATGTGATTATCAATAGCATGGCTTTTAAAGTGAAAGCAGGCATCTAAACCAATGTTGTAGCAATACTCATTGTAGGGACAGAAATATGTCTTGTGGACTAAATTTGCTGGATTCTGGTAGTCAGTGTTGAAATACCATGTCATCATGCAGGCTTTCTCTGTGTGTGTATTTTGAAAAATACAAAAGATTGTGATTGTAGCTTATAGATTGACTGTTTATGCTTGATATGATTGACTGATGGCTTATGCTTGATGTGCAACTTTTTGCCAAATCTTTAAAGTTTAGTGTTTTTGGTTTTATTTTGATACATCTTACAAAAATCATGTTAAAAGAGTAATTTACTTGTGATAGCATACAAAATCATGTGTTCAAAGAATATGTGACAGCATACAAAATTATCTGTTCAAAGAATAATCCGCTTTGCATGGTACCTTACATTTTACAAAACTCAGGTGTTAGGAGAATAATCTGTTCTACTCCTTACAAAACTCAGGTATTCTACTCTGTGTTTTACTCAGTCGAGTACAGAAGCAGTGAGCAGCACTTCCCAGGATGGCAGCATCAAGCCACCAAACAGCATTCGTCAGGCCGTTATTCCACCTGCCCACAAATTGTCCCTCAACAACGTGGCCAAGTCCACCGCCCAGGCTGCCATAGACAAGGTGATGCTCCTCTTCATTTTGTGTGCATGTCTCTTTGTTTGGGTGGTTTCTGTCTCTTTGCCAGTGCTTTATGAATTTTGTGGGAGAAATGCCAGTTTGGATCTTCAGGACTAGCTGAGAAGTTAATCGTCTATCTTCAGCTCTCAGGAGGTGGGACCTCCCTTATACTGTGGTCTGATGAAATGCTTCAGCTCCGAGGAAAATTAGGCTGAAAGTGGGATCGTAAAAAAACTAAAATAATTTGGGGGAAGCATTCCTGATTTGCCATCCATGGTTCAGCCTGCAGTTTGTGTTTTTAAGTGTTGTCTCAGATACTGCCAGCAGTACTACGCGTAGAACCCAGAGAGCTGATTGGAATCAGCAAGGTGATCTCTTTGTGCAGGCTCTCCTGCACTGCTCCCTTGTAGGCACCGATGGGTGATTGTCAGAGCATCGTTATATGTCCTCTGGCAATGGTGATGGTGGTGATAGGAATTGTGAATGGTTGCACTGATGCCAGTGATCATTTGTGCTGTGTGACTGTGTGCAGAGCATTGTGTACACAACGTCGCTGGGCAACCTGAAGAAGACGGTGTTCAACCAGCAGGTGGCCAGGGCCAGAATGTCCGTCACCCCCATGTCCAGTCCCACCGCTGTCAAAAGTGCTGACTTTGTCTCCCGCATTGAGGCCATCAAGAAAACCGAAGAGCTGAAAAAGGTTGGTGCTAGAACCAGTCAAACTTGCCTTGATCTTTGCAGGGAAGTCTTGTTACTAGTAGGTAATTGTTTAATTAGCAGCGTTTGCATCTTGAAACAGGTTCCTGGAACAAAGTTTGAATGTTGCATAACGTGTTGTTTCAAAGCCAAGCAGCGGAGGACAAAATGTTTTTAAAGTGAAGGTTTACATGCAGGTGGTCAGTTACTCTGAAGATGCTAATCTGTTTGCATGAAAATGATTCCTGTTTTTTTGAAGTGGTCTTTGCTGCTGCTGTGTAAAGCCGATTTCCAATTTGCATGCATCTTGAAGTTAATGCTTGCATAAGCTAAGACCCCCTCAGTACCAGCCCATCCTAAATGGCATATAAATTGGCTGTCCATGGTGAATTTGATACAGTCATGCATGTTCATTTAAACCCATCTCATAGTATTAATAGTCCTGTCAGCACTACTAGTGAACATGCTGATTATGCAGCATGTTTTTTCTGCAGCTGCCTTGCACACACAATCCATCCCAGATGATGAGTGAATGTAACATCCCTAATGATTCACACTGCAGCTACCTCAATGCCAAATCAGCCCAAACAATGAGTAAAGCTGTCTCCTATAAACTAACAGTGTTGTACTGTCTTGTTCAGGAGGCCCTTGTGAAGAAGGCAGAGTTGGACAGACAGAAGCATGTACTGTTGGAGAAACAGGTTGCGCAGCAAAAGGTAAGAAATGTAGCATAGTTTTATTGTGGTTGCCCACTGTGGTAATAGGTGGTTGCCTGCCAGGACTTTGTAGCGCCATTATTTCCATTACACTCATGTGGTTGAAGCAGTGCAGTGTGGTTTTACTTGTTTCATTGTGGTTGCCTACCGTGGCAATAGTTGGTTGCCTGCAGGGACTTCATAACTCCTTTATTTCTGTTACACTTGTGTGGTTGAAGCAATGCAGCGTGGTTTTAATTGTTTCATTGTGGTTACCCACCGTGGCAATAGTTGGTTGCCTGCCAGGACTTCATAGCTCCATTATTTTCCCTTACATTTGTATAGTTACGGCACGCAGCCTTTGATATTTTCTTTCATGCTGCACTTCAGTCTGATAGGAGCCAGAGATAGGGGATGGTTGAGATAGGAATCAGATGTCTTACAGACCATGTCCAGCTGGTGCTGTCGCAGCTTTCCTGTGGAATTGTGCTGTTACATTGCCACTCATCCTTTGGACAGGTGTGTGTAGCAGGAGGCCTGTGACTGTGTATGTGTGCAACCAACTGTGGCTCACAATGTTGAGGCGGGCACCAGGGATTGTTGTGGTCATATCTGCAACATGTGAGGGGCAGTGGAACTGGTTGTGTTGTTTTTGTCAGATTGCTTCAGTCTCGGCTGCTCCTTCACATTGACAGTTAAGCATGTCACTGTATTGGTTCACCGCTAACAGTTAAACATGCTTTATTGACTGCCTTGTTTGACTTTTTCAGCTGTTGCTTGACAAACTGGAGAAGGGTAAAAGCACTCTGACACTGGAAGAAAAGACTAACATTATGAAGGTAAGTTAAATGTTAATGGTGAATTATTTCAGTTTGATGTATATGTATGTGGGAGCAGCATTTTTACCATCTCACAAGACTTGAAATTTAGGAAATCTGAGCCATTTTTTCACATGTGACATAATTTGTAAGTTACCCAGAGCTGACATGTACCTGGTGCCTGTGTGCTGGAAGTTGTTGCATGGCATGGCCTTATTTGACCAGTCAAAATAGCACAGAGAACCACTGCTTCTGGGGAGAGGAGGAGAGCATTTTCCGCTAGTTATCATGGGGTGTGTGCAACTATGGGAGCTACAGGTCAGGCAAAGCAATATGATTAATTTGCTTCTATGGTTGGGTGTGAAAAAGCGCTTGTGCAAATATGGGAACTACAGGTCAGGCAAAGCTGTATGATTAATTAGATTGCTTCTATGGAGGTTGTTGGTTGGGTGTAAAAAAGCACTTGGGTAGTAAGCTTGTGTGAAAAATGAAAACAAAAAAACAGCAGTAAGTTTGGTTCGTTGTTGGTCTGACAGATGCTGAAAGTGGTATCGGACAGCATTGACAAACTCAAATTCAGCAAAGGCGGGCCCCCAGCGAGGAAAGTGTCGCTGTCTGGATCGCACAAACTGGTCAACACCCCTACTTCTAGTCCTGTGGTTGCCACAGCAACTTCGTCCTTGCCAGCAGTGGCAGCATCCCCGCAGATGATGAAGAAGGACATTCTGGACACAGAGTTGGACCTGATGACAAAGCAAGGGACGGGGGAGGATACTACTGCCCTCAGACACCGCCTGGTGGAGCTCACTCAGCAGGTTGGTTGACACTGGTTGACTCCAGTAGTGCTTGTGGCAGGTACTGGATTTATTGTTACCCCTAGTAGAGCTGTGATATGCTTTAACAGTTTAAAAAAAAAAAGTGTGTGGTTTGGTTTGTGGTCAGAGTGACCAAGAAGAGTTGCGTATGCAGACTTTTTTGGGGAAGAGAACAAAAAGGAAGGTGTCGGAGACTCGGAATGTTGCACGGTTTAACACTCCCTGCTACATACATTTCCTGGAGCCAAGCAATGCGTGGTGGTAGACTACATGGCAGTCAATGACTCCAACATGGAAGGGAAGGGAAATTGGAAAGCTAGGCACCGACAAATCTGGTTGTCCAACCTGCTGCCTCTGAGACCAGCTTGTAAACTCCCTTGACTCATTAAAAAAAAAAAAATTGTGTCTCCACATGGTGGTTACTGCCTCTTTGTAGAAGAGTAGGAAAAAGTATAGAGAGAGGTGCTGCATGGTTGACAAGCGGCGTAAAAAGGCACAGCAAGGTGCGGCCAGCCCTGTGCACACCGTTGTCTGTGCTGGCAATGTTGTGGCGTGTGGTCCTTGACTGGTGTTCATCTCTATCTCCACTGTGCTGTGTGTGTTTCAGCCCCAGTCAGACCCTTTCTCTTTCCAGGCGGCCTCCTTGGGGTTGCTTGGCCGGGGTCGTGGGCTGGCCAGGGGTCGTGGGTCAGCGCCTTGGTGGCAGGGTCGAGGCCGCGGTGCCACGGCTGTGGGAGGTAGCATGAGCCTGGACAAGAGGCCCAAGTCGCTGGAGGTGCGTGGCTTTCAGCTGGAGGACCTGGATGAGGTCAAGGCGCACTTTGCGGTAGGTGCAGCTTCCTGGTTCTGCAACTCGTGCATGTTTTTGTTTTGTGAAAAAGGACATAGCATAGAAAGGGGAATCGTCTACATCCTGCTGTTTACTTAGGGTAGGGGTGACCAGTGTGCGGGGTTGTGTACAAGAAAAGCTTTGAACGCCAACTTTGTTGTGAAGAGCCTGGGCCTGCTTTGCTGGATGGGACTAGACAGTGTTGGTTGTTTTGGTTATTGTTACGTTTGTATTAACCAAAAGAGATTTAATTATGTTTGTATTGAGATTTTGTTGTTATTTTGTTTCATTGACTGAAAGAGATTCAGTCCACTTAACAGCAGTGTATTCTCATCTGTTTATTACGTTCATGATTTGTATGCATAAGGATTTTTTCCCCTCACTCATGTGAAAAGTTAAATGCTAACTTGGCATTTTCTCAGACTAGGTTACCGATGTGCCTGCCAGTCTAAAAAAACAAATTGGTACACATTTTTGTAGTCCCAGTAGGCCTGGCTTGGCTGGTCCCAAGAATAACTGCAGATGATGAATTTTGATTGGTTTGTTTTTGTGTGTGATACGTTTTCAGTCTAGCTGTATTTACAGCATAAACATGGTTTGTTTTTGTGTGTTGTGTGTTTCCAGTCCAGCAGGTGTATTTACTGCATGTGATCAGAACAGAACTGCAAGTATGTCTGCCAGAAATGCGGCAACGAGTCTTCTTGTGGTGTTGATATACGTGTCTTAATTCTCTTCATGTACGTGTCTTACTTCTCTTTCTTGCATATTAGGGGGATCCAGGAGTGTGTGACCCCCATCCCCCCCCAGTGTCCCATGGAAAAAGAAGGATTAAAAGCTGAGCAGCCTTGTGTGTAAATGAACCAAAATTGAGTACATTGTTTGTTCCTTGTTGTTTTTTCAATGGAAAGTACAGTTGCACTGGTGGTGTAAACAGACAACAAACCTCACGCTCACTAAAATTAGTAAGTCCACTGACACTTCCCACCCCGGATTCAAGCTGTGTGATAAGTGGAGCTCTACCATTGATAACTTACTACATGCTACTTTTGCCAAACCACCTTATGGTTTAAGACCAGGAAATAACTGGACAGGTGGGTGTTGCCGCATGACTGCCGCATAGGACTTTCCTCAGCAAGAGTGAAGCGTAAGAGATGGAGATAGGGTGAAAATGAGTTGTTGGGTTGCAGCTGTATGGAGACATTGTGCAGACCACCTTGAGGCCAGAGGTACCGTGTGCCATCATCACCTTTGCCAACAGGAAACAGGCGGAACTGGTGAGGCACCTTTCAGTTAGGATGTTTTCTCTTTATTAGGACTGTATCTTGTGAGGTGTGAAGAGACTCTAGTACTGCTCAGTGGATAGCGTTTGAAGATCTGTGTGGTCTGGCTGTGGTGGTGGTGGGGTAATTTTGACTACCCCAGTTTTAGAAGAAGACCGTAAAGCACAGTGGTGTAGGGTGGTTTAAGCTGATCTCATTTAAGGCCACAGAGTGTATCTGTCCATGACAAAAACATGAGGTGTGCTTTCACATCACATCACATGAAACCTGCCATGCGTATTGTGGGTAGGTGTAGAATGTGTAGGACCTAGATTTGAAGGTTTTTTAGTACTGAATTAATGGTGTATTACTGAGTTAATTGTACTTCTCTTTCTGTATTTTTATGCCTGTTGACCGATGCTGATTTTGATGTTGGCCGAATTCTCTGTACCCCACAAGGGTCTAAAGGAATAAACAGCCTGAATCCTTGAAGGTAGTAGTATGTACAGTAGTGAAGTGACTTTTTGATAAACTGATACTTTTTTTAACACTAAATGTGATTGTGTTAGCCCTTGCTGAAATAGGGCCTGACAGTAATCTGGGCGAGAGCTTTTCCCTTGATCATTATTGTAACTGAGATGTCTGTAATATGTGGTTGTGCTTCTGGAGAAATTTGCTAAGCAGTTAACTGGCCAATGACTTTTATGTGAGCAGGCAAATGTGTCGGGTGCAAAGTTCAAGAAATGCCCGCTGTCTATTCGCTGGCATTTGGGTGTGGTTCACGTGAGGACAGATGCTGACACCTCTGCTGTTGTTACAAGTGAGCAGATGGAAGATGCTGACACTGAGGAGGAAGAGGTAAGCAGAATAAGTATTTTTATCCGTGGTGGCTGTTAGGTCTGTTTAACCCAGAATTGTCTTGGGAGAGGTACTAGCTCAAGATCCTATGGGGCAAGGGAAGGGGGAACTATAATGCTATATTGTGCCATCAGAATAGTTTTATCGAGGGATATGGAAGACCATTTATGTAGTGATGTATATGGAAAAATGTGCTCTTTGAATTTGTTTAGGTGATGCGGCCAGGCGCTGAAGACACTGCATTTGGAATGGAAAGGTTGTGGGTTTGCATCCTAGTTTGGGCAGCAGCCTTCACCATTCTCTAAGAATGGTGGGCTCAGGGTGTGTCCCTGTGGATGTAATGGTAAATGGAGGTTCCTGTGTTACATGCATGGGTGCACATTGACACCTCCTCTGGCAGTGTTCCATCTGCTGCCCCAGTAACTGCTTGGTGCAGAGGGGCCCAGCTAGGTTGGGGCAGATGCTGGTCTCTTCTTCGTTCGTATGACAATGAAATTCCACTTGGTTGTAGGTATTTGTTCAGGGTCATCTTCTCTGTCACAGTCCTTGAAAGGTTTGTCCACCATTGATGGGTGTTGATTTTTTTTTGGTACCACTATTACTGAGGATCATGTTTGCTGTCACAATCCATGAGAATATTTACATCACTTTGGAAGATCCAGAGAGAGTGGGAGAGTCCTGTCACTTAACACCCATTATGGAAAGACAGTAAAAGCCAGGAAACTGGGTCAGATGGGCTTCGTAAAATTTTACCCCAAACCAAATGCAAGTTCACCACTCATAATCATTGCGCTGCTGGTGCTGTGATCTGACAGGTAAGATACAAGATTCTTGGGTCCAGAGCAATAGAAAGGTATTTGCAAGATTCCACCAAAAGGAGGAAGTGGTAGTCTTGGTAGCTTCAGCCAACATGTAGCTGTTCACTGCCCCTGTTGTTATTTTCTGTTGACACTGGCCTACACACATACACTGCTTTTCCTCTGTTCCTTACTTTCCCTGTTGTTGGAAGCCATTCCCATCACATCACTGTATGTTTGACACAGCTGCAGGTTACCATCAGCAACACAGTGGGGCAGAGCATGGATGAGGATCCTGTGACTGTGGCTGAGGAACCGGCGAGCATGGATGAGGCACCAATGAGTGTGGACGAGATTCCTGTGGGTGTGGATGAGGTGGCAGTGAATGCTGATGAGGAGGTGCTGGTGAGCCTGGACGATGACATGGACGAACGCATCCTCCTGGCGCCTGATGAAGAGGAGGAGGACGACGATGAGACTCGATCCTGGCGGCGGTGATGATGATACTAAGGATGGATGGGGTGTGCTGTTGAGGGTCACCTGTGAATCATGTTGGATGCGTGCAAAGGGGTTGCAGCTGTGTGTTGGTATTATTATAGTGAATGCTTTGAGTGGTAGGCACTAGTGAATGCTTTGAGAGGAAGGCTTTTTATCAGAGTTTGCAATGTTTTCCTTTTTTCTTTGTTTGATACATGTTTTGAACAAAGGGTTTCTGACCACAGACATAGATAACAAAGACTGCTCAAGGGCAGTAAATCTTGAGGTTGCCAGCCAAAGGGAGTACATTCCCAGGATGCAACTCTCGGTTGACAGATTTATTGCCCTTCAGGTAGAGTTCTGTTGTCTGTCCAAAAAGTCTTTCATTTGGCATTGCTTTTCAAAACAGTAGATTTATAGAAATAACAGGTATTGTTCTAAATTTATGGAGGCATCAGATTACTTTTTAAAATTGTTGCAACAGGAATTTTTCTTCTAAAATTCTGTAGCATTACATCACCATTTTAAAACAATGTGAACAACAGGCTCGGTCTAAAATTTGGTGGTCATCACATTACTTTTTCAACCTTCGTTGTACATTTTATAGCCCGTAGTTTTTGTTGCTGTTGTCATAATGTGTGTTTGTTGACAGTTGTAAAATTTGACAGAGCAGCTGAAAAACAGGAGTTAAAAGCATTTCAGCATGTTTGTGGTGAAAATTCACTCATGAAGTACAGTGAAGGCTAAAACGATAGAAACTGATCTTCTTGTTCTGAAATGCTATGGTTATAGGCCTAGCCTTTTGTCATGACCGACTCTATGTTGGAAGTATAAAGAGTGCAGTAATCATTATGGAGCTGGAAGTAAAACATGTTCAGTTCTCTATTTGATAATTTCAGCTGGGTGCTAAGCAGTGTTCTAGTTTGAAATTAATATTTTTGCATCCTTACTCAGCATAGATTCACCCTGATATAACCGCACTGGTTGACTGGGCATAAAACACCGAGTTACTTACTCAGCATAAATACTTTTGCACTTCTTTCTTTCTCCAGTGTGGAGAGCATGCAGTGCACATCAACTGGCATGCATGTACCTTGAAAACTTTGCAAACTCTGATAAGAAGCCTCAGCATTTGTGTGATAATTGGATTATTTCTTCCTGGCTCACTTCATGTTAATGTGAATGGTAAAATTCTGAAGAGTGTTCTTGGATTTTGCTGTGGTGTTTTTGGTGGTTGATGAGATGCCTGTGGTGCTGACCTGTTGGGGATTCTGTGTCTTTGTGTGCTTGGGCATCTGTTGTAAGACACGTCGGATCAAGTCTGTCTCAGACTTCAGTGGATTGCCCAGCCAATTTTTAATGAGATGCCTGAACAGGGCTTAGTCAAATGTCCTTTGCAAATCATTTTATGCAATTGTCACCCTTCTGAAAATTATGAATTGTGTTACTTTGGAAGAGTGTGTACATGGTTTGTTTTTGGGACACTCAGCTTTTGAGGTGAAATTGTATACATGTAGTTAAAATATTGATATCGAGAAGTGAGCATGGGATGGTGAGATATGATTGGAAATGAGACAGAAGCACATGTTCTTTAGGTTGATTTACTCTGGTGGGCTTTCTGTAAGATAAAATGGGATGCATGTGTATTGCATAAGGAAGGGGTGATGAAATAGGATTTAACAATTTTAAGACAGGAAGAGTGTTTATTGAGGAGAGGTTAACTCTTTGTGGACAAGCGGTTTGGGACCCACTTGATCCATCCAGATGCAGCATTTGAGCATTAAAATAAAAAGGAAATTACAGGTGCTTTCTAATGTGGTTTTATGGAGTCTTTTGTTTGGAATCAGCCAATCTTCTGTTTGGTTGCTGTGCTTTATCTTGTGAGGAAAACTTGGTGGCCACTCTTTCAGTTTTTAGCAATTGATTAGCTGAAGTAATTGGCAGCCCAGACAGAACCGTCCATTGAAATTAAATTATGCAGGCAAATGGCACGTGCAGGGGTAAGTGACAGGTAGGTGTCATTAACCCCTTCACTACCCCAGCCTGTAAAATGTCTGTGCTGAAAGATATACACACAGTATATTTTCTGGTCCTACAACATCTACTTTCAATGCTATGTGTTTTGATGAAACTCCTTTCACGTGACAGTGTGAAGAATAAGACAGAAACAGTTAAGTGTTTCAGATTTTGCACTTTTATTGGTCGTTTTCAAGTGACATCATTTGGCAGTGAAGGGGTTAAATGTGAATTTTGCACTCAGTTTGGACACACACAAAGAGATTTTATTTTTTTGCAGGGAACACTATTCATTTGAGTGTTCCATCTGATACCCCCTTTCAGTGGCAAATTGATATGGAAAACAAGGGGGGGGGGGCTGGCAGGCCATTATGTCTGATCTATATCTTGAGCAGTTTGGTGACAGGAGTGGGTGGACTCCATGCGAAAGAGTTGACTGCCTGTTTCCACATTTTTCTGTTAACAAAGCCTGTAAAGTATGCAGAAGTTTCCTTGTACTGAGCTGCATTCTTTGGAGTAGCAACATCACATTGAAGATGTGCAGAGAAGTGTGTTTTACTACAATTCAGATGTGTAAAGAAAATGAGGGTGGGGGTGGGGGACCCAAAGGGAAATACCTGTAATTATGTGTGTGTGCAACATTTCTGATTAATACATAGTCTGATCTCAGTCATGCTGCAGCATCAAGTGGGTACCGAATCTCTTTTAAGTCCATAGAGATCATCTATTGTGATGGTATAATTATCAAGAATTGTTCATCTTTGGAATCAGCTGGACTTTTGTGAATTTTGAACTGACATGTTAAAAAAAAATTTATTTTCTCGTTTGTTGTTACCCATGTAACATTTTGATTAACGTTCCATTCAATTTACCGTCATGTTTCCTTGACAAAAAGCTACGTTTACAGGATAACTGCTTTGTGTCTACTTTTTGTGTGCATCATTCTGGTCTCAAATGCAGAATGTTGTGAGCATGTATATATATTTTACTGTGCATAAAAAAGTTTATTGGATTGCAGTGAATGAATGGGATTGTCTGCATGTGATGGTATTTAAGTTTTGTTATTTGAAAAAAAAAGTTTTATTACTGCTCTGATACATGAAATGCAAGGAAACAGAACAGAAGGAAAGAAGAAAAGAAAGAAGAAAAAAAGAAAGAAAAAAAGAGACTAATACCTGTAAAAAAGCAACAAAAAAGAAAGAAAGCAAACAGCACAAAAAAGATGTATTTTGAAAACAGAACACACAAAAAATGAACAGAATAAAAGGAAAAAGATGGAAAAGAAAAAGGAAGAAGAAAGTGAAAAATAAAGGAAGAAAGAAAGAAAAGAAAACAGAACTGCAAAATAAGTATCAGAGCAGTAAAAAAGAAAAAGGAAAAAAGAAAAAGATTGTTCAGTCCTCCCTGTGTGTTGACGATTGATTTGATTAAAAAGAAAAGCACAAAAGATGTGGCTATAAGCCACCAACTTGTTCCAGAAGGTATGACTGATGTCAGTGGTCTCACAATGCAAAGCAAGTCAGTCCCTTCAAGGGCAAAAACTCCGCAGACCTTTGCCACCAGGCAGAGGTTAGCAATGCCATGCAGACCTTTGCCACCAGGCAGAGGTTAGCGATGCCACGCAGACCTTTGCCACCAGGCAGAGGTTAGCGATGCCACGCAGACCTTTGCCACCTGGCAGAGGTGACCAACACCAGGCAGACCTTTGCCACCAGGCAGAGGTGACCAACACCAGGCAGACCTTTGCCACTGGGCAGACCTTTGCCACCAGGCAGAGGTGACCAACACCAGGCAGACCTTTGCCACCAGGCAGAGGTGACCAACACCAGGCAGACCTTTGCCACCAGGTTATGGTGAACCAACACCAGGCAGAGGTGACCAACACCAGGTAGACCTTTGCCACCAGGCAGTGACCAACACCAGGCAGACCTTTGCCACCAGGCAGAGGTGACCAACACCAGGCAAACCTTTGCCACCAGGCAGAGGTGACCAACACCAGGCAGAGGTGACCAACACCAGGCAAACCTTTGCTACCAGGCAGACCTTTGCCATCAGGTTATGGTGAGCCAACAGCAGGCAGAGGTGACCAACAGCAGGCAGACCATTGCCATCAGGCAGAGGTGACCAACACCAGGCAGAGGTGACCAACACCAGGCAAATCTTTGCCACCAGGCAGACCTTTGCTATCTGGTAAGTTACCTGCTCTGCTATCAGGTAAATTTTACAATACCAGGCAGACCTTTGCCATCAGGCAAATGTTACCAACACCAGGCTGACCGTTGTCATCAGGTAAATGTTACTAACGCCAGGCAGAACTTTGCTATCTGGTACGTTACCAACACCAGGCAAGCCTCTGCCATCAGGCAAATGTTACCAATGTAGGCAGAGGTTATGGGTTAAACAGGGGTAGAACCGATCACAAGGGTTGCACTTGACGTCAGCACCACATACTGACTCCCATACATCTTTCAAACGGACATAGACTTCTTTTTTCTTTTCTAAGTTTAAAAAAGTGATGTTATAACTTACTGCTGTTTTGTGTTGCAGAGGTGTAAAACAACATCCAGGTGGAAAAAAGGGTAGAGTCTGCTGAGAAGTTGATTTGAATGTACGTGGTGCTTCTCCAGGGCCTCAAGCAGGCCTCAGTTACTCCCCAAGACGTGCTAAAAAGAGTGTGGGAGAAACCTCCCAATCCTGAACCTTAGTGGCACTTCAAAACATAGCTAACACTCTGCTGTTTTTCCATCACACTTCAAGACACTGCTAACGCTCTGCTCACTGTTTTTCCATCACGCTTCAAGACACTGCTAACGCTCTGCTCACCGTTTTTCTATCATGCTTCAACACTGATAATGCTCTGCTCACTATTTTTCCATCGTGCTTCAAGACTGCTAACGCTCTGCTATTTTTCCATCATGCTTCAAGACACTGCTAACGCTCTGCTCACCGTTTTTCCATCACACTTCAAGACACTGCTAACGTGTTGCTCACTGTTTTTCCATCACACTTCAAGACAATGCTAATGCTCTGCTCATTGTTTTTCATAATAATGATGGATGGCTCTAGTGCACAAATCTTTCTGTAAAACAAAAACTCCATGCACTAGTACACACCATTCACACAATACTCAGACATCCATGGGGTGGTTTGGGGCAACTGGTTTTAAAGTGTACTTTGCATAGAGCTTGCTCCATCCCAGAATGGAGAGCCAACATGATGCATATGGCTAAAATATTAAAGGGGAACCAAACCAAAGATGCAAGCTTGGCTGAAAATGTAGGAAGTGTGCTTTGAAATGGTTATTTTTATCTGCATTTTTCATTTGGCGGTTCTATTAATATTCATACCAAAAAAGTACTGTTTTGTTTTGAATCTGAGCTCCTCAGGATGCAGCCATGTTGGTTCACTTTTTACAAAGTAAGAGGAGAAAAAGGTTGGATTGGGATGTATTCTGATGCACTTCTGTTCTACGCACTGGTTTCAAGACTGATGTCACTGACATAGACTGCAGGCCACAAAATGGCGGCATTTATGGTTGTATTTTGGGGACTTTTAACAAACAGGGTCAGAAATCGTGTGAAACATTTCTGAGCACAGGTTTTTTAAATATTTTTATTCCGTTCGTAGTGAGAGGGCCCATGATGCTTTTTCAGTTTCGTTCCCCTTTAACTGAGTTCCTACATGCAGGCAGCTACCTCATCATAATTCAACCAGCCAACCATACCTACCATTCTTCTGCTTCTCCCTAACAGCTGCATGTTACACAGCCACTTCTACATTCACGCAGCTAAATCATCACTCAACCAACCAACCATACCTACCATTCTTCTTCTTCTCCCTAACAGCTGCATGTTACACAGCCACTTTTACATTCATGCAGCTAAATCATCACTCAACCAACCAACCAACCATACCTACCATTCTTATTTTTCTCCTTAACAGCTGTATGTTACACAGCCACTTCTACACTCACACAGCTAAATCATCACTCAACCAACCAACCATACCTACCATTCTTCTTCTTCTCCCTAACAGCTGCATGTTACACAGCCACTTCTACATTCACACAGCTAAATCATCACTCAACCAACCATACCTACCATTCTTCTTCTTCTCCCTAACAGCTGCATGTTACACAGCCACTTCTACGCTCATGCAGCTAAATCATCACTCAACCAACCAACCAACCATACCTACCATTCTTATTCTTCTCCTTAACAGCTGTATGCTACACAGCCACATCTACATGCATCGTCACTCAATCAACCAACCGAACCTACCAGTTATCTTCTTGTCCCTTACACATCATACATCTACATGCATACTTCCTCAAACAATTTACACTCGTCAATGAAGAAACTGGTATTTATTAATAGTGCACAGTTGCAACGGAGGCAGGAAATATTACAACATTATTTGGGTAGTACAAACCTAGGTCACAGTCCGCTTGGACACCAGTTCTGTCCTGGTGCTTTCCCCATTTAACACATCCACACTGTGGCACTTTTGCCTGCTGATCCTTTTAAACACATGCACCTTGCACTAACAACAAGTCGCAGAGTTCAGGAGCTGTGTGAAAGTTGAGGTGGCCATCCTGGACTCCCAATCCTAATGAGCCTTACAGTTTCTGTGGATGTGAAGCAACACTGAACCATGCACACGCATTGGTCACAGTTTGTCCTTAATATGTCAACCCAACATCCGAGGACATTAAGCTCCACATCTGATCGTCATCATCTAACAAGAAGACTGAGATTTGTTTGGAGGAGAACAACTTAATAATGTATGTTCGTCTGCACGAGTGTGCTAGCTGTGTGTGGTCATACAAACCCATCACACGGCTGTGAAATTCAACCTGGAGGGCCTGTTGTAAAATTCTGATGCGTAGGCATATATCCTATGAGCTACTGGGGAACCAGACTGCTGTGAATCTGTGTCTTACTTTTGGCGCATATTCATTTCTTATGCAAATGACCCACCAGGTCAGCAGATGGCATTTTTCTTCAGTTCTGAATTGATGGTCTGGGCTCATTTTGTTGGGGACTTTATGAGATTTTATTTTCACTGACGTGTGTGAAGGGCCCATTGGTTTCTTTGGGGTTATTTGGACATCATCTGTTCTATGGAAAAAGTATCAGATAAGCAAGCTAAATATAATTTTTATATATTATTTTTTCTTCACATGGCCTTCAATATTGCTGGGTCATACTGTCGTCACAACATCGAAGTTCAGAATCAATGCTTTTCATCAGTAAAAAACTAATTCTGTTTGAGCACAGTATTAATTTTGTTTTTGAGCATGCCTTCAAAGTGTGCAATAAAGTACCAGTTGGTTAGTCTGCACCCTCTGAGTACAGGTCTTTAACTCTGCATGTTACCAAGTCTATCTTAACCAGCTGGTGTCTTAACTGCACATTCACTTTGCACACTCAAGAACAAAATTAATACTGTACTCAAACAGAATTAGTTCTTATGAAAAGCGTCAATTCTAAACTTTGATGTTGCGATAGCTCCACAGTATTACCGAGCAATATTGAATGCCATGCTTTGGTCTAGGTCTGTAATTCTGCGCGTTACCAAGTCTATCTTTAACTCTTGCACCTCCAAGTCTTCTTTGTTCGTCTGCCTTTGAAAACGGATATATGCTGCTGATGTTACATGCTAATGATATTAACTCCAGTGTTAGCAAGAAAGTATCACTGGCACAAATTTAAGTTAAACAGTGGACATAAGTCATAACACCAAGTCAAACCACTTTGTTTTTTGTGACGACTTTGAAACTTGTGTATATATATTCGAAAGACCCAGAGGGTTGACAGTAACACAACCATCATGTTCACGACATCACTGCTCATTAAAGAGTTCACGTTCATGTTCTCATTGTGCACTTACTATGAGTAATGGCTGATTACCAACAACTGACCTCTCACTTTTGGTCAGACATCTGCTCATTTAGACAAGCGGAGTACACAATGTGTATTCGACCTTGTGCTTTGAACTGCACACACCAAAGGGGCTTGATATTTTTTCTGAAAACAGCACAGGCATGTGTTTTGTTTACATTACAATGATACTTGGACAGTCCAAAGTCTTCTTCAAGGAGATACGTTTGTATGCTGGCACTCATCTGCAAGTAAGTTGCAAGAGGTCAACTGGAAGCACCCTTTAACCCCAATCCTTTGGTTTTACCTAACAAAGACTTGGATCGCGATGAACGCAGTAATCAGATCACAATGACCCTTTTAGTTTCCATAATGTTGGCACAAATCATTAATTAAAAAAACTTGAACTACATCTGTGAGATCTTGCATACACACACAATTTTTTATATATATTACATTGGAGTCTGTAGTGAGACCAATAACTGTACATGTCAACAAAGATACATTTTGTTTGCGGACCCTGGAACAAAACACAGCCACCCTTCTTGCTGTTGGATATCCATATGCCGAAATACAAAAATTCAAGAAGTATGACAAATAGTTCTATTACCAAATGTACAGAAAGGTTAGAATAAGTTTGTCTTTTTGTAAAATATAATACATAAAACACATTGCAGAACTGTTAGTGAAAGGTCTGTGGTATACACTGCTAATCTGGACTCTTTTTACAAACAAGTAAATCACAGTGTGGGTAAACACTACTGAAGGGTGGGAACTGCACATAATTATGCTGATTTGGGAGGTCATACAGGTCATACATACTTGGCATGTACAACCATCCGTATGCATCATACCCATGCAGGAAATAATCAAGAGTGAAGTTTGTGTTCCTTTTGCATTGATCTTTGGCTCAACATGCACCCAGTCTTGATCCAACTTTCAGGGGGGGGGGGAGGTTCATGCCCAAAGATCAAAGGTAAGCAGGGTGAACTTTCACAGTTTTATTACTCCTAAAGCTGTTTTTCTCTCTCTTTGTTTTCTGCTTTCAGCAGTTCCCACCCTCGACTAGTACACATCAATGAAACAAAACAATAAGAGAGAACGGTTGGGACTTCTGTTTCTCTCTCCAAAGACTCTTTTCCTCCAGATACAGAAGAGGGAACAAGACAAGCGGAGATTGCACTTCAACCTGGACAGGAATGTGAAAAACTACGAGGAGAACAGCATGCTGGGAAATCAGAACGATCGCATCTCGTTCCTGACGCAGGCTCGGAAGGCATCCCATGTGTTCTGCGTGTGCATCAGGTGAGACTGAAAATAAACGAGAAATAATATCCAATAAATGAGAAATAACACCCAATGTTTAAAAATATGCACCCAAAATGAACAAAATACACAACGCAAATTTACCACTCAGAATTTGATTCACAAACAACAGACGTAGATGTGAAAAATTCCAGTAGGCATAAAAATGAAATTATTTGGTTTTGGTCAAATATTAATAATACTATTAATTACATAAATACTCCATATCTAAATAAGCCCATAGTACCAGGCAGGAAAGTAACTGGCCTGCTGCCGAATGGTGCTACTTTAGGTGCAGCTGCTGCCATTTTGCTTTTATAAAACTGACACAGGCATACTTAGCCTTCTGTAATCTGTGAGTCCTGAACTCCTTTTGAGATCTGAACTCTTTTTAAAGTTGGGTCTTTACCTAAGAAAGGAGTGTGAGCAGGGGGGGGGGCAGCGGGGCAGGAGTAATGAGAAAAATGCTTGACAGCCAGCTGGAAAATCAGTATCACATAACAGAGGTAACAACTGACAGCTCATTACCATGATTCAACCCTTGCCCCGCTTGTCATAATGTGCTGGCTCCTGAGCTTCTTATATTACACTCTTTAAAAAAGAATTATTTTATCAAATACGTTTTCCTAGAATAGGTACTGCTTGGCTCTGATCAACATCTACAGGATCAAAGGAAAGCACTTGTTTGGGTGAACACTCACATGTTTGCCTGTGTTGCTTTTTAAAAATTGTTATGTGGTTACAATTGTTAATACAATTCAATTGTTAATGTTCTGTGGACTAACAAAGAGCTTGTCGTGGACAGTTTCAATTGTTAATGTTCTGTGGACTAACAAAGAGCTTGTCGTGGACAGTTTCAATTGTTAATGTTCTGTGGACTAACAAAGAGCTTGTCGTGGACAGTTTCAATTGTTAATGTTCTGTGGACTAACAAAGAGCTTGTCGTGGACAGTTTCAATTGTTAATGTTCTGTGGACTAACAAAGAGCTTGTCGTGGACAGTTTCAATTGTTAATGTTCTGTGGACTAACAAAGAGCTTGTCGTGGACAGTTTCAATTGTTAATGTTCTGTGGACTAACAAAGAGCTTGTCTTGGACAGTACTATCATTTACAGTTCTTGCTGATATACATCTTCCCAGGAACTGAGTATACACTTTCCACATGTCAGACTAGACATGCTTTTCTTGCCCCTTCCCATCTCACCTCTGTGTATCTGGTCCCCTTTCTTTTCACACCTCCTCTGTGTATTTGGTCCTCTTGCCCCTTCCTTTCACACCACTGTGGACCTGGTCCTCTTGTCCCTTCCTTTCACACCTCTGTGGACCTGGTCCTCTTGTCCCTTCCTGTCACACCACTGTGGACCTGGTTCTCTTGTCCCTTCCCTTCACACCACTGTGGACCTGGTCCTCTTGCCCATTCCCTTCGCACCACTGTGGACCTGGTCCTCTTGCCCATTCCCTTCACACCTGTGGACCTGGTCCTCTTGTCCCTTCCCTTCACACCACTGTGGACCTGGTCCTCTTGTCCATTCCCTTCGCACCACTGTGGACCTGGTCCTCTTGCCCATTCCCTTCACACCTGTGGACCTGGTCCTCTTGTCCCTTCCCTTCACACCTGTGGACCTGGTCCTCTTGTCCCTTCCCTTCACACCACTGTGGACCTGGTCCTCTTGTCCCTTCCCTTCACACCACTGTGGACCTGGTCCTCTTGTCCCTTCCCTTCACACCACTGTGGACCTGGTCCTCTTGCCCATTCCCTTCGCACCACACTCTTACCCCTTCCTTTCACAGCTACTAAACAAGAGTGTAGAAATACTGACCCTTGCCCCTCTGTGCAGCCGGTCTTTCATGATGCTGATGAACTCCTGGTGGCTTAGGTTGCCATCTCCATCCGAGTCAAAGATCTGGAAGACTGTGTTGACCACGTGGGGGCCCAAGGTGTGACCGGTGCAAACCTTGACTGCACGCTGAAAGTCCTCTGTGACAGGTACAGAGAAAAATAATGTCACACAATGAACAGGAGAAACAGTACTGTAACCCATGAAATGCTTAATCCCTCGACAGATATGTTTCTTTACTGACCACCCAAAACAATTTAGTCACAGTAAAGAGAAGAAAAAGTACTGCAACCCATGCAATGCCTCTTCCCTGACAGACGTGTTTCTTTACTGATCACCCAAAACAACTGAGTCACAGTGAAGAGGAGAAAGAGTGCTGTAACCCATAAAATGCCTCTTCCCTGACAGAGGTGTTTTTTTACTGATCACCCGAAACAACTGAGTCACAGTGATGAGGAGAAAAAGTGCTGTAACCCATAAAATGCCTCATCCCTGACAGAGGTGTTTTTTTACTGATCACCCAAAACAATTCAGTCACAGTGAAGAGGAGAAAAAGTACTGTAACCCATGCAATGCCTCATCCCCGACAGAAGAAAGGTGTCTGCGCCAGCGAAGAGACACAGCAGTAGCAGGCAAGCCCTCCGTGAGAGCAGTGGGACCTACCCTGTGAGACAGACTTCTGGGCGTAGGTGTACATCTTCATGGTGAGGGAGAAGTCATCCAGGTTGTTGAGGAACTGACAGAACTGGCGGAACTCATCCAGAGTGATGCCCTGAACACCACAGAGTGTGGCATACAGTAAATGAATGGTACGGACAACAAGAAAGCAGAACGTCATGAGCAATGAGAACCGAGGTTCCACAAAGACATTACTCAAACTGCCTCCTCCTTGCTCTGCCCCTAAATACCACCTCCGAAATTAAACAATACATATTACTTTTGCTATCGTTACTTCAACATGATCTTATAGAAAAAAGAAAAAGAAAAAAACACCCCAAACCAAACATGTTACACACACACCTGCTACCAATTCCTGCATCATTTCCTTTCTGTTACAGTCTAGAACAGCAGGTACAAAACCAAAATCCCTTTGGGGTGTGACAGATGGCTAAGAATGTGCAAAGGAAAAGTTGGCCCACCCTCTCCTGTGGGATGCGTGAGCGGACACGCTCCAAGCAGTCGTCGATCTGTGCCCGGTCCAGGTTTGTGTAGCGAAGCAAGATCTTGGCAAAGTCCAACTCTGAAATGGTGCTCATGCCTCGCGAAAACTCCAGGAACTCCAGCTCTATCACCTCACTCTGCAGGTTCGCCATGAACCTAAAGCAGTATCATCATTTTCATCATCACCTTCATAGAAATAGTACCCATTTAGTTAGCAATTTGAACGTAGAAATAGTACCCATGCTCACAAGAACACCGCACTCCCTGCAATGAACTTCAGCTTTGTGTCACCACCTCACACCCTTCATCTTGGCCATGAAGCTGATGGTTAGAACTATGAATCACCATCATCATCATTTATCATCAAAGAAATTGGGCCCATTGGCTGTCAACATTCCCAATGCTGTCAGCTGTGATGCTCATTGTGCTGCTTGTGTTTGTATTAATTTGTCCATTATGACTGCTTTTTCTGGGGAGAAAAAACAACACTAGTAGTAGCCATGCAATGTGTCACCCATTCCTAACCATAGACAATGCATACTGAACTACAGATGTCCATTTCTTTTTACAGTTCTACAAGGTCCAGAACTTGGTCTCTGTTCCTTACATGAAATCTCATTATATGCAAGTAGTTCGCTTGTCCTGACTGAATTTTGTTCAGTTTGATGGCCATTTAGGCACTGAGAAAACTTTATTTGCCCTTCACTTTTCATTTGTCTAAGGATATTTTGCATGCACAGTCAGAAGCACACATATTCAGTTTGATTACACTGAGTCTTTCGGATGACACCTGGTGCTTGGTTTTCAGTTCCCAATGGTGTCCCCTTGGGCCAAAAACCAGATCATGTACACTCATGCCAATCTCAATTTGATCATAACAAATATGTTGGCTGCATGATGTCATATATTTATAGGCCATTTCCCTGCCCCCATTTCACAGATTCAATCACATAGGCCATTTCCCTGCCCCCATTTCACAGATTCAATTTGTTTTTAGCCGAAATCAAGATGAAACAGCATGTACTGTCAAAGAAAGCATTGTGGTCAGAAGACCTGAAGTGAAACCTCAGTCTGTGCCAAGTTTAAGGTATAAACTCTGTTGCTTTCTTGAAATCGCAAAACGTGTTGGAGCTGAACTGTGATATTTACTGGACAAAGGGTTGAATTCTACCGATTCCCAAAACTTATGTGTGCAATTTATAACACAGCTGTCCTTTTAAAGTAAGTGTGTGTGTGTGTGTGTGTGTGTGTGTGTGTGTGTGTGTGTGTGTGTGTGTGTGTGTGTGTGCATATTTCTCTATTTTATTATTTCTTTTTGTTTTGCTTTTGCATCTTTAAATTTGTTGTTGCATTAATGAATGCTCCTGTCCACAAATATAACACACACACAGCCATACACACGTGAACCAAAATTCAGTTTCCTGAACATAGAATGGAACATGCAAACTCCCCCTGACCAACTTCAAAAACAACAAAACAAAAACACTGAAAGAGAGCCTGTCAAACTGGCCTTTATGATGATCTGTCATAGCCACATCTGTCCACAGCTGTGACTGGTTCAATTGATTATATGAAAGTAGCTGTCTTGGTCATCATTACTATACTCCAAAAAAAGCACAAGCAAAGGTGCAGACACACACCAATGCTGAAAAGTGTGAACCCTTACAGGCTTGCTTCAACATGCTGAAATGTAGCCATTGTCAGTGTACGTTTGTGACCAACATCATATCCCTTATGCATTTTTAATTCCTGAGAGCAAGAAGACAGGAGGCCCACACACTCACTGTCCTGGCCTTATCTCTGACAGGCTGGTTCAACAGGCTACTTGCCAGCGGACACGGAAAAGACAGACAGGGAGCGTTACTTGTGGAAGTCGTTGTAGTTGAGGACCTGGGTGCCCTTGGGACCAAAGAAGTGGATGAGGAGGGTGGTGTCCGGGACCTCCTGGTCCAGGTCCTGAAAGCACAGCCTCCCTCGTCCAGTTACAACAAGCCGTAAACCCACCTTCTCACTAGCACCTCCTCTACCCCTTGGCTCAAATATAATCTTGCCCACCCCTTACCCCTCACATCAGATACCTCACTTCATTCCCTGCATAACCCTCCCCACACTCTCAAGAAATTTATTAAATAAAAAGACAATGCAACCATAGTTGTACACAAATTGGAGAAGTCTACCATCAATGAAAGCTACCTGCCATCAAAAGAAAAGATTCCCATCTCTAGTCTGATCATGGACACACTCCATAAACAAAACAGATCACTGGATGAGTGTGGTTAAATGTGCAATTAGAGTCAGTTTACTCTAGGTCAGCTGAGTGGAATCCTGTTAACCTGCAAACCTTACCCCCACATGCAATTCCACAGTAACATAGTTACTGCTTCCAAGTGCTAATACTGTTGACCTGGAAATCCATGTTCCAGATCCTGAAGTCCAAATCAACCTCTAAGTTTAAACCCTCATATTGTTTTTGTTGTTGTTTTGTTCATCTGAGGAGGTGTTTCAGCCAGCAATTAAGAGCTATAAAAAGGCTGCACCTGATAACTCAGTCTTTGGGCTAGCTAAGCACACACTGCGTGTCTTCTGACTTAAAACAGTTCTTCTTGATGTTTATATTGATAAAAACAAAACAAAGAAAAAAACAAAGCACATGATTCAAATAATTATATGGAAAACTCACTAATCCAGACATAATCAGTGGGGATGAGTGTGGCCTGAGTAACGAGATTCCACTGTACATTATTAAACCATTGTGCAAAAGTGTTGTGCTGCAAACTGTACTGAAACAAAAGAGCCACAGCATGAACTACATGCTCAGCTATACAAAAACTGAATAAGAACTAATAATCAATCTATCCAGTAATTCAAATACTAAAAAACAAAAACAAAAAAACAAAAAACGAGAGAGAGAGAGAGAGGGGGAAAAAAAGGGCTCAATGACCATGTACATGTACGGATCATGTGTTAACCTTTAAGTACAAGCAGAAAACAAAGAAAAGAAGTTATCATAGAAAAGAGAATACACTTAAAGCCAGCAAGCTTTGAAAGCAGCTATGCTAGCTTCAACAATAGAGATATACAAAGCAAAACAAAGAACTCTTTTTGAGAACTTCAAAACTTTTTGAAGTTTTACATATCAACACCCCTCCCCCCTCCCTCCCAGTCAATTTCAAAGCATGTGAAAATTCATCATATTATCAGTTATGTACTGATAAGTTTCTAGCATTTTGCTGAAAAACAATGTTTACTTCCAATTAGCCTAGCCACAAAGATTTCCATTTTCTATTTTGATTTTAGAGTTCATTAGCAAAATATGAACAGTTCTACACTAATGTGCTGACAAAATTTGGAGTAGAAAAAAGAAAGAAAACTATCAGAAAAAAAAAGTACAAACAAAAGTACAAACACTGATTCATAACGTCCATTTGAGTTTACCCTGCCCTTTGTCTTTGACTTATTGACTACACATGATATTTTGCTACATGTGTAAGAGGGAAAAGTGTTGGTCAAAATGCCTAACTTCTGTTGTGACTGATCATTCATGCCAGTTGCTTGCATTTAACATTACGTTCAAAATGTATTGTTACAAATGAATAAACACTGCACCCGAACATGTGGGGGAATTTTTCAGGTCAATCATGCACACGTGACACCTGTAGGCTTCAAGTTCTTTCTTTCAACAACTGTGAATAGAAAACCACATGCAGACCTCCCTGTCAAGCGCTCAAGGTGTGCACTGTACACACGGGTTTGATTTGCATGCACAAAGTAACTAGTTATAAAGAAGAGTATTTTTTATTTTTTTAAAGGATGTTAAAACTCATTTTAACAATGCTTTATTAAACACAAACAACTTACATTCAAACTGAAGGCAACATAAACTAGGCATACTTTTTATGAACACTTTCCTCTCTTACATATGTTGCAAATATTATGTTCAGATTCAACAAACACTTAAAAAAATTAACCTCAGACTACAGTAAAACACCAAAATCACTGAACGACAGATGTTAGAGAAAACAAATTACAAAAAGATAAACCTCTGATTGTGAAAAACCCCATCTTCCTGCTGAAGCTGGGTGACTAACTATAATATCAATAGGAAGAATGGGGCGATCATTCATAACAAGGAACTGTTCTGCGAAAATAAAATATCCACCAATTCATTCAACCAGGAAGTACAGTGGTGAGTGATACAGATCAAAGAAAATGGTGAAAAGGCAGAGATAGTCAATAGGACGTTAGAAACCAAACTGAGGACCAGGTACAACACACAGTGATTAGTGCATATCAAGGCTCACCCTGTATCTGTAGTATGGGCTAAACTCCTTGAAAGCATTCGCCTAGTGACAGTGACAGCCACCCACCATTAGTAACATTGGTGAAGTGCAATTGAAACTTTCACAGGGGAACAAACAAGTGGACATGCGACATTAGTCATTTCAGTGCAGATGTGTTAAAGAAACAGTGAGGATACAGTTGTGAGCTTATACACATTGGTAGCATAGCTGTAAATGGGTATGGTTGGGCTTTTCAATATGGGATTTGTTTTTAAAAATTATTTTTCGTTACCCTTGCCAATTTACAGAAATCCTGCAGATGATCAGAAACATGAACACAGATGTTGTACTGTCATAAACAGAGCAATTAAATGAAACAAAATGCAATTCTTCCCCTGTCCCTGACCTTTGTACTGTGTGTATGTACATGACTTGCACCTGTGTGAATGTGTAAGCAGTTGCAAAATGCCAAATGTTTTTAACAAAAATGACCCAGCAACCAACTGTTCATCTACAGCATAACACAGTTTGCTACGGCTACAGTGCCTGGAGGGAGTGGGCTTTCAATGAATCCACTTTATTTTTCACTACATTGCATACTAATCATTGTGGGGTGAGGACAGGGGTGTGTGGCTCGGACTTTTTTTATATTTTTAAACACTTACACGGGCAATTACCTACATCAGAAATCTACCAGTGTACATACAAATCAAATCTACTTGACAGCTATAGTCCTCTTCTGTTTACTTGCTCCTCCCCAAACACACACACACACACACACACACACACACACACACACACACACACACACACACACACACACACTGTATTCATTCTCTCCTATAGTCACATAGGAGAAAAGTGCATGTATGTGCACACACACACACACACACACACACACACACTGTATTCACTCTCTCCCTGGCCTTTATAATCACATAGGAGAAAAGCTTTTGAAGGATAAGGCAGGACCACCCCCAGCCCACATTGTACATGTTGTTCCACTTAAAAAACCCAAAGGGTGCTCCTTATGTCACTTTGTTTTACATTGTGGTTACTCATGCTGTTCCTGCTCAGATACTCTCATCACACACACACACACACACACACACACACACACACACACACACACACACACACACACACACACACATTCTCTCTCTCTCTTTCTTCCTGGCCTTTATAGTCACATAGGAGAAAAGCTTTTGAAGGACAAGGTAGGACCATCCCCAGCCTACATTGTACATGTGTTGTTCGGCTTAAAAAAAAATCAAAGTGTGCTCCTTATGTCACACTGTTTTACATTGTGGTAACTCATGCTGTTCCTGCTCAGATACTCTCATCATAAATGTTGCTTTGTAGTGTATTTCAAGACATATTTTACAAATAATATCAGAGTGTATCCTAATAGGTTACTCTGTTAAATGTGCTTATGTGAAGAGAGACTTTAATGTGACTCCAAACTCTCCCGTAATTTAACCCCTTCACTGCCATGATGTCACTTGAAAATGACCAGTAAATGTGTGAAATATAAAACCTTTAAACCTTTTTGTCTCCTTTTTTGCACTGGCATGTGAAATGATTTTCATCACAACGCATAGCACTGAAAGTAGATGTTATAGGACCAGAAAATAGACTGGAGGCACGTCACTGCATATTTCAGCCCAAAAATTTACAGGCTGGGGCAGTGAAGGGGTTAACTGCCACCCATGTATTATTCAAACCGTAGACTGCTGACTGCACAGGTGGAGACACAGCAAGCTGATGGATACAGCCTCAGCCTAGAGCTGACTGAAGTTAAAAAGATGCTACACCCTCAGTCCAGTCTGTGAATTAGTTGATCCAGTCACTTAAACTGCTGTGGTGTCTGGTTCCAACTGACTGACAGACTTCAACAGACTGACTGCCACAATCCCCTGTTCAGAGTTGTTTTAATGCTAATGACAGAGCTAATCTTCAAGTATTCATACCGAAATCTGTGGGCCCAAAATATTAGCTTCCAGACATTCCAAACATGTCCAGGTTCAACAGTTTGGGGCTAAAATTTGTGTTTACTGGAAAGAATGTCAGAGAAAATGATCAAATGGTGAGAAAGCCCTGTTGTTTCTCAGCAATTTATCCTGTTCTAACTGGCCATGTCAGACTGGTTTGGATGGTAAGAACAAATCTGCAAAATACTCTGAAAACATTATCAAGTCATTCTGAACTGTGTAGTCACCAAATGTTAGATTAATTTACCACCAGAGGCCAAAACACCACAGAGCAACAAGTCAAAGCTTGCGAATCATTCACCAAAAAGCAGTACTCTCTTTTGTGTGACTATTTCCCTAGTCCTGCATCCTGCATCAATGCTGTGCTTCTTCTAGTGTAAAGAGATCAGATTTTTTTCTTTTTTGGGTCACTACAGCTAGCATTTTTTGGTCCATGAAATTCAATTGCTAAATGAGCCAATGGTGAATTAGATTTCAGGTGCAAATACTTGAAGATTACTGAGAAGAAGAGTGTTACTAGAAAATCTGACTATCTATATTTACACAGGCACTGCTTCTTATTCATTCACACATCATATATATATCAAATGAAATTTCTACTTGTTTCTGACCTCACAAGAGACAGTGACAGTTGAACAAAAAATCACATGCATACAAAAGACATACTTCTGCGGGTGTAGGTGGTTGTGTCCCTTTGCCTTGCCCCTGCTTACTAAACACTCGCTCCAGCTGCAAAGACAAGGGAGGCAATGGAAGGGGAGATTAGTCAATGGCAGGGGAGGTCACAAACTGCCCATGCTTTCAATGTCAAGACAGAAGCTGAAAGGAACAGATCAAATGAACATCCATTGTGTGTATGTTAGTAAGATGAATGTAACGTGGACAACAAAAAAACAGAAAAAGATAAAAACAGCGCTTTTGTTCAATGAAATGTGTAAAGATCAGATCTTTGCCCTTCAACTTAACAAAACACATTTTCCCATGAAATAGCGAAAACAAAATGATCAATACATTTCCTGAAAAATCAGTTCTTCAAATGAGTATACTGAGTTTCAATTCAGTCAACTGCAAAAAGATGAAAGTATCATACAATGGGTGCAGTAATAAAAACTTGACATAAAAGTAAAGGAAAAGTAAACCTAACTAAACACAACTAATACTGTCACGAAAAATTCCTTCACTGTGAGTGTGTACTAATAATGCATTTCCAAACTGATTCATTTCCCCGCTAATAAATTAATCCAAAGCCTGTACATAATCAAACTCGGTCGCATTCAGATTCTGTAGTGTACACTGCAAACACACAGCTCTACAAGATTCAAATCAGCACATGTACACAAACTAGGTTACAGATTTCTTCATGATGCATAATGCACACATAAACATACTCCATTACTGATGCTGAAAGGGTTATTTGCGTCAGTCACTACTTTCTTTGCATAACTTTGCAGTCTTAGGAATCACACCGTGTTTCTTATTCACAGTCACTTGCTGTAAATGAAGCTTCTTGCACGTAGTGGATTTGAATCCACTTGAGGAATAATTAGATACATCCTTCACACACAAAATACTATTGTCAATTGAATTATGCTTACTCCTCAACTTACCACACACTGGCTAAAATATTAATATTGGGCACATGTTTACCAGCAACGGAACCAACTTACATCAGTTAACTGTTTGTGCATCTATCCACACAGGACTGTGATAGGATTCTGATTATGCATTGAAAGTGGATGTGATACTGGTTTTACTATCAAAAAAAGGAGTGTGATTATATACTGGATTTGTTGCTACAGGTCATGCTACCCCCCACCCCCTGGGGAAAAAAGGAGAAGAAAACTTCAAATAAATAAAATTGCTACAGGTGGCAAATGAGCTCACTGGGCCAGGGTAATTAACAGTCAAACTGTGTCTGCATAAGAATGGTGAATATTTGATGAAACTCCAGGATAATGGAACATGCCTGTGTCCCTTTTCACATTATGTAATGACCAGTCAACAGCGTAGGTCATAATAGGACAAAACACAAGCTGCCAGATCATGTGTGTCCTTTGAGAATCAGCAATGGAGGAAAGCTGTTTCCACTCTAGATATTCCTTTTCTAACTATGACACCCCCACACCTGCACTCTACCCTCCATCTCCAACAAGCACACAGAGATCCTGATGCACATTAGCTGTACAATAATTGATGAACTGTGATAACCTGTTTCTTACAAGCCTGCATACAGGACAGTCTGGTTACATATTTAGACCCATGTATACTAATCAGGTAAGGGCCATGCAGTTACGCAAGTAATAGTTTAAGCTGGATTCAAATGCAAGCCTGTATCATGCCACAACCATGTTCAACCAACAAAGCCCTGCAGTCAAACACGAAATCCAGTTTAAATTGAAATTACACTTACAGTGCAGATTATGTAATTATAAACATCATTACTTCCTTGTGTTGAAAAACGGAAATCCCCTATGTTGACATTACAAGGTAAAACAGTGCAAACTCCCCTATGTTGACATTACACGGTAAATTAGTGCAAACTCCCCTATGTTGACATTACAAGGTAAAATAGTGTAAACTCCCCTACGTTGACATTACATGATAAATTAGTGCAATCTCCCCTATGTGGACATTACAAGGTAAAATAGTGTAAACTCCCCTATGTTGACATTACAAGGCAAAATAGTGTAAACCTTGAAAGAGTTAGTGGTTTACATTTTTATCCCTCATCCACCTATTGAACAATGGAATCCCAATCCAATGAAGTTTACACCCATCCACAGTGAACGGAGGCCAAAACAAAGCAAAATGCTCCCAAATGATGTGGCCCACAAACTTAGGTAATTTTGGCAATCAAACTTTGGGAGTTTGTGTACACGAAGATTACTTATCACCACATATATGGGGGAAAAAAGAAAAGACAAATGAACAAAAACAACAAATACTAAACAACAAACACCCAATGTGATTAATGCAGTGGATCAAATTGCATGGGGTAGAAAGGGGTAAAAAAAAGAAGAAAAAAAAAAAAGAGGTATAATATACATATATGTCAGAAAAGTATGAAACAAACCCTGAGAAGCAGACTTACCTTGGTGTAACCACACCCAATTCTTTCTTCTTTTTTTTCAATTGCTGGTGGTCATGTATCATATGTTTGCACTATGTTTTGTCTAGCAAAAATTCACTGTTTTTACTTCCTTGAAAGACTTAGGCATTTTAAGGCTTGCATGGTAAAGCGGTTGGTATAATGTGAATGTTCATAATCATATATCTAATTATAGTGCTTTCACTGTTTCAGCCTTGTTCACTTCTGCAAAGACCGCACAGATGGATATCTATTTACTCTTCCTGCTTCTAATGACACACAAAAGTCTGTTTACTCTTGTTCTTGCCATTTCCTCATTTCACAGCCCATAGTCTGCATGTGACCAAGTCTTTGTCCTTCTTTTGTAACAGCACCAAGAACAGTATTGATGTATATGTATAAACTGATCAGGTTTGCCCTGCCTAACTGCCTTATATATATATATATATCTAAAGCCACCACCACAACTCAGGTCACTGAGAGAGTGTGGTGAATAATAACAAGGCATATATATTGATGCTTGGTTCATGTTGTGGTTCAAGGGAACAAATAGGAGTGACTGGTGCACTGTTTTCATGCAGACTGCACAAGTGCACAAGTTTGAATGAAATGCCTTGAAAAGATATGGGACCCTAATTTTTACACCCAGTCAAGCATGACAGTTACATTGGGAGAAAACAGGGAAAAAAAGAGAGAGAGAAAAAAAAGGGACAAATGGACATTTAGACCCTGACCTTGATAAACAACCCTAAACTCTTTGCTAAGAATACACTTACTATGTACTGTCAACATAGCATGTTTGGTCACAAAAACGTTCCACGGTTCCGAAGACACATGATACATAAACACTGAACATTCAAATGTTCAAACAAAACTTCAAATGTTTGAATTCTGTGACCTTGACCTTGTTGACAAAAAATCTGATTCTCCCAAGGTCAATGGGTCTGGAATGATACATCAGCACACCGAGTCTGGAAAATGAGTTAATGGGGCAAATGACCATTTTTGAAAATTCAAACCATAATCATGACCTTGAAGACAGCAACCCAAGCTTTCTGAACAACACTGCATCTCACAATGATGCACTAATGCACTCATATACCATGTGCTACATTAGCTGCAAAAGGTTATGTGATTAAGAACGCTTGGAACAAGGTCGTTTCTAAAGGATTCAAACTGTCACAATGACTTTACTTTTATACAACAACTGAAACTGCTTGCATGACTCCTGGTTCATGATGATCGTACCAAGCTTTGTTGCAAAAGGTTGAAAAGCTATTATGAAGACAGAGCATGTGACAAACAGACAGACAGTACAGGCAGAAGTGATTCCAATGACCCCCCCCCCCCCCCCCCCCCACCCATCCAACCCTGAAAATTAATCACAACAACAAAACAAAGAACCCCAAAGATTATTATCAAATCGAAACATAAAACAAACACCAACAACAAAGGTAGATCTGTAACAATAAGGACAGTAGCTCATAGTTTTTGAAAACTGTTTTACTGCTTTTGTTTTACTGTGATTTTTTTTAAAACTGAAAAAGTACTGAGCACTGCCAATAGAATGTAAACAGATAGGAAAATAACACATGATGTGTTCTCTAGTCTTATTTCTGAGTTCTAACACTGGACCAGTGAATGCCAAAACAGTGGTTGAATATGGTGGTCGTTTGCCAAGTAAAAGCTGCACACACAACATGCATAATATAGAAAGCCAAAACATAAACTGGGACAAAAAGCATGCACATGCAACAGGTATCTGAAGCAAACTCAAGGTGAAGGTCAACTTGGGTAAAGGTCAAATAAGAGCCACAACCTACAACTACCAATGCATGCACCAGATAAAAGGCAAGCTATTTAGATCAAAAAAAGGAGAAAAGAAAATAACAGACTTATCTCTTTAGTAACAACTGAATTATCAGCTACAAATGCCATCAAATATCAAACTTTAAGTTTGTAACAACCTATAACCTGTAACTCTAATTTTGTAACAACAAATTCCTCAAGCTGAAATATTTATAATGGACTAGCTTGACCAATTCTACAACTACAGAACTGAACTTTGAAACTAAACTGGAACTTTCCTGTGTATGTTAAATGATAATTATTTCTGCTGCTTCTAAGTTCTAGGCAAAATACTTGAACATTTCCACAATAACCAACTCAAACAATTACACGTGGGTGAACATGTTTTAACGTTATACTGTAATTAGTTTGTCTTGGAACTTGCTGAATACTGAATTTCACTATTTTGTGTGTTTGCGATATGGAAATTCATAAAGAAAATCCACCATGGCCAAAGACAATTCTGTCCTGAAAGTGGGGCATGAGTGCAAGCTGTTACTGTCAGTATATCCAAAAACAGAGACCATTTTTCTGCAAAGCAGATAGGACTTTGTTCTCCATGAGGTCCTTCAAAATCATGCACCTCACTGAATCATGGGTCACTTGTGAGTTCCTCAAATCTCGCTGATTTATGATGTCAACACTTTCACCCATGAGTTCATCAACTTTGTAGCATGCCCATGACCACAAACAAAAATTGGAACTGTACTATGTTTGAACTCAAGACTTTGCCCTGTTTTAACTGAAAGTTCTATTTAATCTTGCCTGAACTTCAGTTGATAGTAGATCATCCCATGCCTCAAAGTCAAGAAGAAGGTCTGAAGGATCAACCTCATATATCTGGCAATAAAGGGTTCTTTTAGATTCTGCACTTCTGCTCTTTCACCAGTTTAAACTTACCGACCCCATAGTGACGTGTGATACTTAGACTCATTTCAAACTTAATCACTATTTACAGTCTAAGATATTTTGTCCCTCCCCCCCAAAAAAAACCCAAACCCCCCCCAAAAAAACAAAAAAATGGTCTTGTCACAAAGTGTAAAGAACCCCTCCTCTCCCCCTACTTCTCCCACCCATAAATCTACCTGGAAAGTACATGTCTATGACCCACCATGCAAAGAAGGAAAAAACAACAACAAAAAACCCCCAACCTTGTTCCCATCAATTTGCAACCATACAAATACCCCCAACCTAAAGGGTTTTCCGGAAGAAATCCCCCAGTTCTTTGGCTACTGTGAGATTAAACATTCATATAGACTTTGCATTCGCAACAGCTTTAGGGTCACCCCCCATACGTTCCTCACATGCTAACTAGCATACACTGACGATGTTACCATAGAGGAATTAAAATCACTGTACATCTACACTAAGGTACAATATTCATTCGAGAGCTGTAGAGGCTTGGTGCATACATCTAAGAGTTTCTGCAGCTTTTGCTGATCCCGGGGCACAAACTTTCTTTCGTGTTTAGGGAGTATGAAGAAGTTTTCCAACTGAAAAAGGATAAGAAAACAAAAAACAGACCAGTACAGATCGGTACAATTGCACTGCTGGGTGCAGAATATGACGACAGTACAGTGTGAACAATAAACCCCCTGTTGAAGACCATTCCATGCTTTGAATTATTGACCCTTCTTTTTACAGTGTTTTTGTTGCATCTCAAAGATGAAACGGTTTCAGTTGTGGGACAGCAGTTAAAAAGTTGTGGATATGTATGTTTTATACAGTCAACATAATGTCTAACTTTTTTTTTTCCCCTTTCTTTTTGAGTTTTTGTTGGGGGTGGGTAGGCAGGGGGGTTCTTTTGAGAACAGTTAACACCCATAAATATTTAGCCCCTCCCCCCCACACACCCCTTTAAAAATAAAATAAATAAATTGGTTATCTCGATTTTGTCTTCTTTTCTTTTTTTAATATGTTCCATTTCCCCAATTTTGTATGTCTGATTATTTGGCAAATTATTTCATTCAAATCCCATGCATAAAAAAACAAAAACAAAAAAACAGGTTTAGCAAAATTGCATGGAACAGTCTTCAATAAAGTGTACAGGCATATGAAAGTAAACAAATACAAAAGAATGTTTCAGTCTAAATATCATCTATTATTACCACATCTTGACTAGGTTTAACATCAATAATATCTGGTTTCCCATACCACCTTGTGGGTAACTTTTCCCTCCCACCCCCCACCCCCCCTTTTTTTTTTACCCTTCCTTTTTTTTCTTTCTTTTTTAATAAAAAAAAAATCAAAGAACACTAACATGATTAAACCTGTCTGCACTTTTCATTCAAAAGTGGGAAATAAACCCCTTCCCACACATTTAGGAAATAAGTACTAATTTTTCTTCAACGTGGGACTGGATCTGAATGACTTCTCCTTCTTTAAAAAAATCTAATAAAAAAGAAGAAAGAAGAAGAAAACAGTTCCTTAATGCCAGTTCAAGCAAAAAGTCGCTAAATCACAAGCCAAAGTCTGAATCATAGTTTTGGACAGAACGCAGACCCACTATAGTGAGTAACAGCCAGAACAGAAGAAGAAAAAGGTGAGGTGTCAATTCAGTCAAGCAATTGCAAACTGCTGCCAACAGATAAGCATGGGTCAACTCATCTTTGGTTCCACAGCTCAGTGCTGACAAATCTTGCACTATCACTAGGCTCTCAGCCAAAGGAAATGGCAGTCAGTGTCTATTACTTAAAACTCTTTTCTGTTTTTTGTTGTTGTTTTTTTTGTTTACAATGTGTCAAAACCATTAACATAAAAAAACAGCCTCTTTATCACTTGAAATTATCAGTTTACATAATGTATAGATACATGAGATCATCGCTATTGAGATCTTTGAAATGCGAGAGTCCCTGCTACTTTGAATCATTTTTTTTTTTAAAGCTGTTTCTGACAAAGGATGGTTAGTGTTGAAACATCTGATGTGAGGCAGACTGTTGACACTTTTAAATCAGACAGTTGCTGTAGCAATAAACTGTTACCTTATGACAGTTTTGCTGAAGCCAAGGTGTTGATGCAAAACGTTTGGATAGACTTCGATCCACATTTGAAAGTTGGGATCTCCATGTGTTTTGCAACTGAACTTGTGCTATTACTGTGATAGTTATAATATCTAAACATAGTTTTAGACTGACATAGATGGCCGCTGATGACTTTTAGTTTTACAGATTTCCAAGTCGAAGAAATATATTTTTGCTGAAAAGGTGAGGGGTTGAGAGTGGAGAATCTAAATACATGTAATTATTTGCTGTGCAAAAAGTGAACAGCTAAGCTAATGAGACAGGGATGTGGGGGGAAAAGGCACAAGTTAAAGAGTTAACAACAAAAGCAGCATTACAAAGCTGTCACTTGGCACAAAGTTGTAACTAACAAACGGCTACTCAGCTAACATATCCTGGGATTCCAATGATATAATGTTGCAATGAAGCAATAGAATGTGCATCAAAATTTTGTGAAAGGGCCAAGATGTGGGAACAGTGAAATCTGCAGTCACGAAAAACTGCACTTAAGAATATATAAAAATTAAGTCCATACAATAAGGAAATGCTCAGTTCCATTTATTCTGCAATTCTTGCAGAGGAACTAAAAAAATAAAAACAAAACATCTGAAGGAAATGGCATCTACTGACCCAATTCTGAATGATCCAATCATGTTAGTTAATGACTATGGGGTGTCATACTAAAATGATTAATAAGGTATTGAGGAAAAGGAACTGACTGAACATCAGGGAGTTACAGGATTCTGGGTGGACCTTCAAACTGAAATAGGGAGGGGGTTCAGTTGGGGGGTGGATGGTAGGGGTGGGGGTGAAGTCACATTCGCATTTAACAGCAACATATCTCATCAGTTTCTCTTCTTCATGGTGGGCAAGTCAACTCTAAATTCCCACTGAACCAATTGCGGACATGGACTAAAGAGAAAATGATAACAATCTCTGCAGAATTCACATCTCGCAGATAAATCTGATGTTCCTCCTGGATATACTGAACTCAATGGTGAGACACACATTTGACCACTCTGATTTACACACTTGTATTCAGTCCTTCCATGGAGCACATGTTTTTCAAGCATGGCCCAATGGAAGCATGGATTTCTGTCAGTATTCAACATCCATGGTGGTACCCAGTTTTGATGATGATGCTTTCACTCTGATTCAGTACAGAGAAACTCCAGATTAAATAAAGATCATGAGAGACCATCCCCCTTTAAGGCCTCTTCTTTCAAACATTTTCCTTCATATTTCTATATAATAACTAAACCCCACATGAAGAACCAATACCCTCTTCTAAGACCACTTTCCTGAAGCCTCTCCCATCAAATTTCCAAGTTAATGAACCCTCACCAAAGAATACATCCTCTTAACACCATTTCTCACTAAACTTTCTCTCTATCTTTCTGTTCAAATGACCCATCCTGAGAAACAACTGTTTCTCCAGTCCTCTAACATGTTTCAATGTTTTGGCATAAAAACTGGGGGTTCCTACACATACCACAGAGAGAGAGAGAGAGAGAGAGGGGAGAGAGGAGAGAGAGAGAGAGAGAGAGAGAGAGAGAGAAGTATTGTCAAGATAAAGGAGAAGCAAAACTGACATAAAATACATTGGAACCCCTCTTTTTTTACAATCACCCTTATTAAAGCAGGGGCAGTCCTTGGTGACAGGTTTACTTCTGATTCCCTCTGTGGAAAGAATGCCTTATACCTAGATGGACCTTAAGAGTTTTGTGGGTATGTCATAAACCTCACACTACCAACAGGGCAGTTGCCTATGTATGTCTATTGACAGAGATCATAAGTAGTCATTCCCGCTGTTTCCTTTTTTTAATTTATTTTTATTTTTAAAACCAGCCAACAAGGGGAACAAGAATGATACACTTGCAGGGATGGTGATTTGGGGAGTTGCCTCCCTTTATACATATCGCCCCTGTCTCCGTTCAGTCCGCATTCTATCTCGACCTACTCCTGTTCCTGTTCATTTCCAGCAAGTTTGCCACCACTATTGTTGTTGCTTCATGATGTGTTTACTTAACTCCTTCAAACAGATCTGATGTTCTGGTTGTTGAGACTGAGCAAGAGAGAAGAGATGAAACCACCATATCAAAAACAATGAGAGAGAAAAAGAAAACCTCTTGGACCAAAGAAATGTTACCATTTCTCCCTGTCTGTCACATGCCACACAAGACCCCGGTTCCAGCACATGCATCAACCACAGGTACTTTGAATTTCAACCAGAGAAACACACACACGTATGTACGCACAAGCACGCACACACACACACATGGCATATACATACACACACCTGCACAAAACACAAATACACACGCATACTCACACACAAAACACATGGCTGGCACACACATGAGCACACACACACACTTTTCTTTTACACATACACTCACTCTCACTCTCTTTTTAACACACACACATACACATGTGCGTGGGATGCATAACACATTGTTTAAAGAGGACACATCTCTTTAAACTGGTGTTATCATGTAGCCTTTTCTTTTTGTCCTTCTTCTAAACTTCAAAATACCTGTGGCTTCAACCACAAATCTGCTGAATAACAATCATCAGGCGAAAAGTTCATACATTGCTGACACTCTTGTTTTACACAAACTGTTGATCAAAATCATAAGTCCAGTGCTATACTGACCTATGATCTACACAGACCTGTATTATGGCAGGACACTCCCTTTTAAGACAATCAAAAGATCAAAGCTAACAAACTTACAACAACAACAAAAACAAACAAAAAAAGCTTGAAATATCTGAAACAATGCAAACTGCCACTGTGACTGTCAAACTCGTGCCTATCTTTGTGATACAAGAAACAGAAAACATTATAGACCTCAAAACACAGCAATACAAACATTACCCATCGTGCTAGAAAATATGCACACCATTACTAAAATCAAGAATCCGAAAAACAGAAGGACATAAGAGAAAAACTATATACATAAAAAATATATAAAAGATACATGGAACAAATGAGTATATTCAATACTACACGTACAACAAGACAAAAGAAAAAACAAGAGTGCTGGCACAGTGATGTGCTTGAACGTGAATTTTGAAACATTAACTAATGAACATAGACTGTGATGACAAAGCAGACTGTCAGAACCTTGAAACAGCAGAACTTACCACGAGGAACTCTCGCTTGTCGACAATCTGATTACCGTCTGTGTCGAACATGTTGAAAGCGATGCGGAAACCAGAGTGGGGCTCTGCAAAGAGGTAAGATAACACTTTATTGTCCTTAAAAGAAAGTTTGCTTTGAAACATACTGTCAGTGTAACATGTGGATGAACGAAACTGGTAGGAAAAACAAAAAGACAAAAAAAAATTAAACAAATTACAATTATAGCTAAAACAAGTTAATAAAAACGTAAGATGAATAATGCACACACGCCCGCATGCCTGCCCGCCCACCCGCATGCATGCACACACACACACACACACACACAATACACACACACACACGAGAGAGAGACAGAGACAGACAGACAGACAGACTGAGAGAGAGAGAGCGTGGCATTTGCAGATTTCACTGTAGTGTACATCTAGTGCACGTCAAAAAGTCACTTCATACAGAATACGCTTAACTTAGCATTAAATTAAGGGTGGGGATAGCTCAGTTGGTACAGCATCTGACTGCAAAGCCAGGCGCAATACTGATGCAAGTTTGAGTCCCCCGTGCGGCAAGGGATTTTTCTCCCAGTCAGCTTTCAGTGCAGACTTTCTTACGGTGTCCCTACATCGCATGCATCAACATTTTGTGCGCACGTTAAAAATCCCAAACACTGGCAGCCATGCCACTGTTAGGACACACAAAAACACTGCACACACTGGTAGGAATGGGTAGCGCTGCTCTTGCGGCTGCTGTAAGGTAAGGCTCGGATAAGACGACCCGAATTTCCCGCAAGGGGCAATGAAGTACTAACTAGTTTGGTGAGGCTTGTTGTGAGTGTTTTTGCACTGTGTGTGGATTTGTTCCCGATTCAAAAGAGCTGACCGAGTTGCACCGTCCTCAGTGGATCGATTAAATTACTTTACCCAGCTGACACTGCGGATCGTACTCGGCCCACGCTTCTAACCTTCAGACTGAAACTTGAACACGGTCACGAAAACAAAGAGACTTCTTCACAGTCAATCAAAGATGCATACAATACTCGTCAAACCCAATAACCCAGTCAAGCAATCACGTAACTTTTCAGACAAGATATATAGCAGGTAAGGTGTCAGTCACGGTCAACGGTTACGGACGGGCAGCACATTTCCTCACATCATTCTACAAACGCCCAGTCAACCGCGATCATCGTCACAGGGCGACACACACGTCGTACAAATTAGAAGTAAAGCTCCAAGTCGCTGTTCACATTCCACATCATGACGTTAATTATCATAATGATAATAACGATCATTTCTCGAATGCAAATTCTTAAAAAGCCCTGGGCGCTTTACAAAGAACATGATGGGGGGCGGGGGGAGTGGGTTAATTAATGTACAAGTACAAAAATCAAATCAAATTATGACTAAAGAGCACCAAGACAAAAATGAGTAGAATTAATTGAGATGGCAGAGTCAAAGCTTGGCAGTAGGTATAAAGCATGCGCATGCAAAGCTTGGTTCAGGCAACAAACTTCTGTCTCACTGAGAGAGAGAGAGAGAGAGAGAGAGAGAGAGAGAGAGAGAGAGAGAGAGAGAGAGAGAGAGAGAGAGAATCTGTTGGTTGATTAGAATGGATTATATGGACGGACGATCGTGGGAAAACGACCAAATGTAGCCGGGTTTCAAGCACAGAAGGAGGACGACTGTTGAGGACAGAAGGCCGGAAGCTACAACTTCGACAGTTCTGAATTATCGGCTGAGAGGGCCTTTGATTTCTACGTCCGCGGTACCTGACCGCGGGATGGTCTACATGATGAGTTCAAGCACGTCACACCTCTTCTTGACTTCGGCCCACCACGCACAGCTGGGAAAGAGATTTCGCGCGTGCAGCCGTTTCCGTCCGCTTCCCCATGTCGAGACATCATCCAGCAACAGCAGCCCACGAGGTGTGGTACGGTCATAGCCCTGAAGTCGGTGTGCAGATGCATAAAGAGCGTGGGGGAGACGGGGTGGGAAGATGTAGGGCACGTGCATGTATTCATGCAGCCCATAAAAATAAAAATAAAAAAATATAAAAAACATACGCAAGGCGAGTTTATCTTGAGTCATCTTTCCCATGTGATTGTTATTGTTCTGATATTCATCACAGACGGTTGTGCCGATGCTGCCGGAGAGGCAGGTGGGAGCGATCTGAAGCCACCGGCGCTGTCGGCTGCTTGGCAAACGGGGCCGCACTGCCGACGGTTCCGTAAACGCCGGGACGTCGTGGAACGGGAACGCCGGCAGGTAAGACGAGATGCCGAGACCTCCATTCTCACCCAGAAGACTGCGTCACTACGGGCACACGCCTTCCTCCCATTAAGCTAGACACGACGTCATCGCGTCTCGGTAGGTAAGACAAGACGTGGAGACCTTCCCGCCCACAAGACTGCGTCATACCAGCACATGCCGCTTTCACATTTAAGCTAGACACGACGTCATCGCGTCTCGGTAGGTAAGACAAGACGTTGTGATCCTCCGCCGTGAGCCGGTTTGGCCTAGCGGTGATAAGCAGAAGGACCTCGGTTCGAATCTGCTTCGGCTTTCCTTTCCCTTCAAAAGTTGTGGTCTGTGGACACTGTCTTGCGACTTTGTCCCTCACAATTATGAAACATTAAAATGGCTCTCATCGCTGCCCATCTTAATGCAGGAGTCATTCTGGTGGTGACAGTGTAGCGATAGGTATATAATCCCCCTTCTCCCCGTCCCTAATAAGCCTCATGGTTTCTGTGGACGTTAAGCACCATGTTTACTTACTTATCCTCCGCCCAGAAGACTGCGTCATAGGAGCACACGCCGTCTTCTCATTACAGGACCTTACAGCATTTCCTAACCTTGCTCTGTCCAGAAAGAACAGTCTACCTCCCTCCATCAGGTAGAAGAGATGAAAACAAAAACCTGAAATCGAGGGTTTTGTTCAATTTACAAACCTCTTGCGTTAGTGAAGAAGTCCTTTGTGCTGAGAATGGCCACGTCTATGTTGTCGCTCTTTCAGATGATCTCGTTCTCAAATTCAGCACTACAATTATTATGTCCAGAGTGGTATTTCGACGAATTCAGTATAGATAGATAGATAGAGAGAGAGAGAGAGAGAGAGAGAGAGAGAGAGAGAGAGAGAGAGAGAGAGCTAGTTATAAGTATAATGATAATAATGATTAGTATTATACTTACAGTTAATGTGTTGATCGTTACGATATTGAAGGTGGACAATACATTAATTACAGGCTTATTTTACACAAGGGTAAATTAAAATAGTGTAGCGGAAATCAAAATACACACAGGCGTTTGTGATATTGATTGATTGATGATCGCTTATATAGCGCTATTCTCTTGTAATTCTACATGAGTGACTAGCTTTTCATAGCGCGTTTTTTTGAATATCCACCGAAGTGGTGTACTTACAGCGCTGGCATGGCTGGTGCCACATGAAACTGCTGCAGTCTCGGCGCAAGGTCTGTGTACACCATACAACCATGCTCCATGTCACTTCATGAAAAAGCCACATACGTAAGGTGTATGCGTGTTTAGCTGTAACCTGCCACCTGCACTTTTGGCAGAATGACCGGGATCTTTTACGTGCTACTGCGGTAACACGGGGTGGAACGGATACCGAAATAAGAGTCTGCACAGAAAGCCGACCCTGGAGAAGAAAATTCTCCCGCCGCTCCTGCAGGGATTCGAACCCGCGACCTTTCAATCACGAGTCCGGCGCTCTAACCACTGAGCTATCCCGTATAACAGAAATACAAACACAAAACGGAGTAATTAATGGCAAAGGAGAGAGAGAGAGAGAGAGAGAGAGAGAGAGGAGAGAGAGAGAGAGAGAGAGAGAGAGAGAGAGCCTGTGCTTGTGTCCGTCCTTGCTAGACACACACACAGCAAGCAAAAGGATACTTCGTACGTACATCATATCATATTTACAGCCAAGAAACGTGCCGAGCAAGACACCACGGATTAGCCAACAGTCTCAAGTGCTTGTGTGAAGCAAAACAAATCAACACACACACACACACACACACACACACACACACACACACACACACACACACACACACACACACACGGCTCAAATTGAGTCTGTAACAGTCAGGACAGGTGGGGTCAGTGCAAGCAGGTGTGACGGGGCTAACCTTACACCTCTACGTCTACGTCATCTGAACAACGTCTCCCCCTTTAAGCCCACCCGCCCTCCATTTTCTACAGTAATATTGTTATTCTGTTGCTAGTGGGACCGACTATTTCCTTTCCAACAATTCACACACGCAGTCAAAACATACACGTCGATGTACTGAAAATATCTTGCACAACAAAAGAATAACATTTTTAGCTGTAACTTCGCATTTCAATTACAACAACAACAAAATCCCTCAAAAAAGAAAAGAAAAAAAAGGGGGTCTTCAATAATGGAAATTAGAAAAGAAAAGAAAAACGAACAAGCCCTGACACTGTTTTCACGTAAAGCAATTTGTGTGTCCCCATTTCTTCTTCTTTTTTCTTTTCCTTTTTTCCCTTTTTTTTTCTTTTTTTCTTTCTTTCTTCTCTAGCCTTGAACAACGGTCCCTGAGCAACCTCATCAAGGATAGGTCGAGACGTATCGTTTCCCTCGAATGCAGCATTGGCCTTTTGTGATAAACTAAAACACATGCAGACAGGAAGAAGAAGAGAAAGAAAAAGAAGAAGAAAAAAAAAAAGGCGGGGGACGGGACAGCGCGGGGTGGTGGTGGTGGGGATGGGGGCGGTGGGGGTTGGGGGGAGAGACAGATACAGAATAGACTCGGGTGGAATTATTTCTTGTGCTTACAAACGCATCTGTCAATCACAAGCACGGAAACAAAGAGCAACATGTTTAGTTCGGACGATCCCCACCCTTCCGAAACGGCCCACGAAAAAGCAACGTGACTGTAACTTTAGTCAAAACCACGCGATACGCTTGTCAATGCACGTTCGTGAATTTAACACCCTGATTCCAGTGGTCATGCTTCACAGAGCAACAGTTGCATTTGCCGTCTCTCTCTTTCGTACTTCATTATCCCGTGTGGGACATTTTGATCGCCTTATCTGGAATGGCACAACAGCTGCAAGAGCAGCGCTTCCCATTCTTGCCACAGTGTGCAGTAGTTTTGTGTGTCCAGACAGTGGTGTGGCTGCCAGTGTATGGGATTTTTAACGTGCGCACAGACGTTGATGCATGCGATTGACAGCACACGGGGGCTGTACGGACAACGTAATGAGAGAGTTGCACTGAAAGTTCACTCTGGGAGAAAACATCCCTCGCCGCACCTGGGACTCGAACCCGCCTCAGTACTGTACCTGGCTTTTCAGTGGGATGCTCTACCAATGGAGCTTTCCCACCCGCCCACACTGCAACCCCACTCCCCATCTCCTTCCTACTGCCCCCCCCCCCCGCCCCCCCCCCCCGTCCCTTTTATTGTGCTGTTTCGTTGTGCGTGCGTGGTGCGTGTGTGTGTGTGTTGTGTGTGTGTGTGGTTTGATTTTATTTATTTTTTGTACCGAAGTCTGGCATTAATATTATTTTAATAATAAAAATAACAGAGCAAAAAATACAGGCGCTTTGAGATTCTGACTTCAAAACGAACGAGCGGAACTCTC
>JABMCL010002869.1:0-22500 GCA_018857735.1 Alviniconcha marisindica | reverse complement strand
TCGCGATAGTTTGTAAGAACGTTCGAGAGAGAGTGTGTGTGTGTGTGTGTGTGTGTGTGTGTGTGTGTGTGTGTGTGTGTGTGTGTGCGTGCGTGCGTGCGTGCGTGCGTGCGTGCGTGCGCGTGCGTGCGTAGCAGCAGAGAAGAGAGAGAGAGAGAGAGAGAGACAGAGAGACAGAGACAGACAGACAGACAGACAGACAGACAGACAGACAGACAGAGAACTCGAAAACTTTATTTTACAAGGATTGTAGTTTAGGTTCTGGTCAAAAACCTAACAACTAGTCCTTGCTAAGCTACTGATGAGTAGATATCAAATTACCGGCATTATTTATATACATATAGGCATGAATGAGTGAGTGAAACGTTATACATGAGAATTTCCACAAAAGAGAGAGAGAGAGAGAGAGAGAGAGAGAGAGAGAGAGAGAGAGAGAGGAGAGACGCACGCACGCACACACACACACACACACACACACACACACACACACACACACACACACACACACACACACACACACACACAGGCTGCAGGACCTTTGAAACAGCTGAATGTCAATCAGTGTTATTTGCGCTAATAACCAGTGTTCGCTTACACTTTTGCGGGTATACCGGAAAAAGCTGACCGAGTATACAAGAGCTTTCAGAAACATTGTGCAATCAAAGGGGGCTATAAAACGCAGATCGTGTAAACAGCCAGTCCGTGCAAACAAAGAGTTTACAGACAGATCTATGCTGTGTGCTTGGAAAAGTACGTATGCACCACATCAGTGACCCTGGGATAGAAATTTTGTACCTTCACTTTCTCAACGATTGAGGTCACTTTCTGCAGAGAGAGAGAGAGAGAGAGAGAGAGAGAGAGAGAGAGAGAGAGAGAGAGAGAGAGAGAGAGAGAGGTAATCGTACGCGTGCACATGTGTGTGCGCGCGCGCGTTTGTATGTGTGTGTGCGTGTGATTGTATGTGCGTGTATGCGTGCGTGCGTGCATCCGTGCGTGCGTGCGTGCGTACATGCGTGCGTCAATACACGTATTGTAAACGTATACGAAGACGGAGTTAGTAAAACAGTGAGCAGCTCCCTGTTCCCAGTTTTCAAACGGACGCATACTGGGCTGTGGGTGGTTCAGATCACACAGCACGATCAATGAGATCTTCATCGACAGTGACACTGACACCATGCAGTTCAGATTTTTTGGGTGGCGGTGGGGGTGGTGTTGTGTGTGCTGGGGGTGGGGTGGGGGTAGTATTCCGCCTAGCCACTCTTGAGAAGTAACCCTATTAACTGACAAGCCACAAATCGTAATGGTCGGACCATAACATTTATTACATTTATGTAAAATAAAGCTCGGCGGGTCTTTAAAAATTCCACCCCTTCCCGATCCACATTCCATTTGGGGACAGTAAGCAACTACTTCTAGATTTGAAAAGGGATTACCTAATATATATATATATATATATATATATATATATATATATATATATATATATATATATATATATATATATCCGTACTCCCTCCCCCGACTTTCAAAACTGCCTACGAAACCTTTAACGACATGCTGAAAAAAGGGAGTAAGTATTCGGCAAGAGTCACCATGGGCCGACTGGGGGTGGGGGTGGGGGTGATTAGAAAAGGCAAGCTCCAGGTAAAGCGTTGAAAGAAGCCAAAGGGGAAGACGTGGGAAGGAGGCCGAGGAGGAAGAGGAGGAGGAGGAGGGGGGGGAAGGAGAAGGGCGACTGTGTGTGACTGTGAGTGAGGAAGCACGGCGGTGAGTGGGGTGGCTGAGGTACCCGGCCAACTCCAGCGGGGCCCGATCTCCCCCGACATCCGATGCTGATTACATGGCAGCGGCAGCAGCCTGTGAAAAGCGTGCAGCACCGTGGCCATGCTAATTTGGACGACTTGTTCCACCCGTACATCAAGCCACCGACACCCGACTCCGCGGCCTGGGTGGTAGAGGGGGCATATGAAGTAGTCATTAATCTTCATCGCTCACCACCCCACCCCCGTTACCCCATCTCCTTCTGACCCCCCCCTACCAGGTAGCTGCCTCGGAAAGAAGTGTCTTCAGGGTGGGACGATAAAGAATGGGAGGAATGTTGATTAGGGGTTGGGGAGTCCTTGTGTCTGTGAGGGTCTCAAAGTGTCCCATCAGCCCCCGCGCCGCCCTTCAGGGGGAGCTATTGGAAGCAAGGGCAGGTAATTATTGCCTGTTGTGCGCGACCGGCGCGGAGCTGGCTGGACTGGTCAAGCTTGACCTCCTCGCAGTCTCCGGCCATCTGTCCACTTCCTCCGTCTCCTTCTTACGATCCTCACACCTTGTAGTCAATCTGGCCTTTTCTAGCCCCCCCCCCCCCCCCCCCCTCCTTTCTCTCCGTTATAAATCTGCGCGGTTGCCGGGTTAATGGCCTTGATTTCTGTGTGCACTGGTTTGGCCTAGCGGTAAGGCGTGCGTTAGGCTGGTAAGCGGACAACGTCGGTTCGATTCCGCTTCGGCTCTCTTTTCTCTAGAAAGTTGTAGTTTAAAGGACAAGTCCAAGGTTAGGGGTGATTTTTGACACGATTTCCGTTAAAGCTCGCTGAGAACAATGATGTAGGTGAAACTGTGATCTGCACGAAAAAAAAGGCATTTTCTGTCGTACCGAAAGCGTCGCCATGACGCCCAAATCACGTGACCATATGCCTACTACGTCACTCTGGGGAGTCGCTGCAAAATGGCCAACTCCAGCTCCGAAGACGAAACTGATACTTTGTCCGAGAGACCCACAAGGATACAGCCGTATTAGTTTGAGCTTGTCGGGCAGGATTTTGAAAGAGTACCAGAACATCGTGTCAGCAAACCCCATGCGGTATTCCATGGAGTTTGCGAAATCTCACTCACTGAAGTGCTCGCTACACAAATGGGCGTGATGCGGCGCAGCAAGAAAGTCAGCTCGTTTGAACTGTATCAATTTAATCCACTTTCGCCTCACTGCGGGTCGATTGCGTGGGAGCTCGTGCATTGTTATACCTGGGGTCGTCTGCGAATTGTTACAGTTCGCGGCAACACAGTAGGCCGGCATAGTTAACTTTTTTGTCGACCACAAGCATACACAGTTTACTGAAGAATCTAAGATGGCAACCGCACTGACTCCCCAGACTGACGTCACTTCCGGGAAAGTCTACAGAAAATAAAATCGATTAAAAACCCAATTAAACATTATTTTTATTTTATTTCATTAAATCTGAAACTAGTGACTCATTTGTCAATCATTTCGATGGTCATTTTGCATACTTAAAAACTTTGGACTTTAAGGACACCGTCTTGTGATTTTGCCTCTCACATTGAACGAATCATTAAAATGCCTTTCACCGCTCTTCATCCTAATGCAGTCATTCTGGTGGTAACAGTATAGCAAAAGGCATAGCCCCCCCCCCCCCCCCAGTCATTCTAGTATAGCAAGCATAGCCCCCCCCCCCCCCCAACCTCCTGAGACCTCGGTCCCAGCCAGTACCTCTCGGTGACAACTCGGAAACAACGCTTACACAAGTGTGACCTTGTCACCTATTCTGCCAAATTTACCCGTCACCTAGATTCTTTGAGACCTGACCTGTAATGGGGCATCCGTAAAGATGTTCTGGGTTTATTTTGTATTGGTCACCAAGGGGTAACTAACTACAAACAATCGTCTTCGTATAATTTGAAAAATTACACAGATTCGAGACGCATCTTCAAGTATCTCTTGGTTCAGGCTCTGAACATTGCTTGCTTGCTGCTCTGCTTGCATACCCCACGTGCTGCCACCTGTCACATTGGGCAGTAACGAAACTTCCCCCAACGATTCCCCCCCCCCCCCACCCCCCACCCCCATCCCCCCGCCCCGGCGGTAACGATCCTTGGACGTGCGCAGTAATGACGGATCGTCCTCCCTGTGTCTTTCAAACCCAACACCATGTGGCCACCCGTGTGTCCACCCACCACCCTCTCCACCACCCCGGACACAACTGGACATGCCTGCCCCCTCCAGCCGCTGACCCCTCCCTTTGCTGACCACAGAGGTGCACGCGCCGGGGTCAAGCGGCACACGCCGGACCTTGCGCGCGCGGCTTTCACTGCAGGATTTTATCGTCTTTTATGTGGCCACGGGTCTTTGTGGCGCTTGCTTCTGATCCCTCTGCTGTTTGTTCCCTCTGTTGCTCCTCTCCCCGCTTGTTTGCAACGGGTGGCGCTGCCCAGCACCGCTGCCACCCCTTATCCAGTCTTGGTCGCCTTTCTTCCTCTCCACCCTTTTGTGACCGTCTGAGTTCACAACCCAACCACCTACCCTCCTCTACTCCCCCCCCTCCCCTCCCCCCCATCACACCCCGCTCGACAACCCCCTCACTTAGTCAACCTGGCACCCTTTTGAAAGCAAGCATCTTCACTTGTGTATCGATCCGACCGACAATTCGTGCGTTTCATCCGACTACCCAGATTACCGGAGGATAGCGGACGCAGCCACCCCGCGGTTCGTCTCCGCAACAGTTTCACGCGGCCCTTGTCCCCAGCAAACACAACGACAGAAGGGACCCGCCAAGTGCAAGGCGTTAGGCTGGTAAGCGGACGACCTCGGTTCGATTCCCCCTTGCCCCCCCCCCCCCCCCCACACACACACACACACATTTGACTTTCCTTTCTCTTCAAACGTGGTGGCATATGGACAGTCTTGAGACTTTTGTTTCTCACAATTAATGAACATTAAAAATGGCCCTCATCGCTGCACGTCTTAATGCAAACATCATCGTGGTGGTGACAGTGTAGCGGTTAGGTATAACTGCCTCCCCCCCCCCCCACCCCACCCCATCCCCCACCCCTTCCAAGCTGGCCGAGAGTTTCAGCTCATAGAAATAAGATTTCATAACATTTCTGAAGACGACAGATAGGTCAACAGAGAGAGAGAGAGAGAGAGAGAGAGAGAGAGAGAGAGAGAGAGAGAGTTTTCCCCTCTTCTCTCTCTCTCTGTTTTGTTTTTGTTGTTGTTGTTTTTTAACTGTATTTATATCAGTGAACAGCATGGAACAACAGTACCGTCACTTAATTGAATCCTCTCTTGACGTCCCGCCTGAAAACAACAACAAAACAACCACTAAACACCAGTGACATCACACACACACACACACACACACACACACACACACACACACACACACATACACACACACACACACACACAGAACAAGCCTGTCGCCTTGAGCGGCAAAATACCCCACAGTGGCCTAATAATAAACTTTGGAGACATGTAGCGTATAATTATGTACGCCACCCCTACCCCCACCCCCCAGCTACAGTGTGTGCTGTCTAATAAAAAATATAATAAAAATATATAAAAATTAAAAAAGAAAAAAAGAAAACCGTTGATCCTAGTGCCAGGTTTGCCAGACCTCAGGAGCGACAAGTTAAGGAACGCTGGTGGTTTAATTGGATGCCGTCGTTTTCCAGGCGCCTATCAGGACATCGGGGCGTAAGGCACAACCAGGAGCTGTGTCCGTGCCCTGTGAACCGCGACAAGCTGCACAGTGCAGCACGGGCATTTAACACGTGCTTACCGTTACATAAGGAAGGAGGGGTCCCCTTCCCGGCAGGGGGAGTCCTCTCCCTTCCCCCTTGTATGTTTCCATACACACCGTAAAGACATTATACTCTGTGTGTGTGTGTGTGTGGGTGTGTGTGTGGGTGTGTGTGTGTGTGTGTGGGCGTGTGTGGGTGGGTGTGTGTGTGTGTGTGGGTGTGTGGGGGGGGGGTGCTTAAATAACGGGATCAGCAAGCTAACCAAACAACGTTGTTTCTTATTTCAGAGTATGGACGTGGTGTGGGGAGGAGTAGACGCTAGCCTAATGGTAGTATCGAAGCAAATTTTGCCGTTTTAACTATGGTCTAATTGTGGAATATAGAAGGCACGTGCTGGTGACAGATGGAGCACGCACGCGCGCGCGCGCGAACACACACACACACAATCAACCAACAACCAACCAATCACAAACCAAACAAAATTAATGTCAAACAGAAATATTAAGTTCCAGTTCGGCTTTCACTTCACCTCGCTTCTAAATCCGACGTGAAGATTAGTTCCTGATATGCCAGTAAAAGAGAATGTAGCAAATGAACCAATGAACATCTTCAATTGGCGGGTTGTCGAATGCTGCTTCTGGCAGAGGGAGTGAAACTGATACATCAGAGAACCGCTCAACCCATCCCAATGCCCATGAGCACTTTAAAGGAACTTGCCTTCTCGCAATAGGTTCTGCGCAGCAGGCAGAACAGAGCAAAAGAAAAACTTCAAGGATCTTGCTTTAAAGTGCCCCGCTATTTTATATCGAATTTCGTAATCCAGGTCTTTTCTCGGGCGACGCACACTTGCACCGCTAAAAGTCAAACACAAAACAAGGTCGCGACATGTGACAAGCGAAGCATGCTCCAGCTTAGTTCTGTACATCTGATTCCACCAATAGCCACTCTAAACACTCGGCATCAAATTTCAATTATAAAGTCAGCTACGCACTGTGAAACCCAAATCCATAATCTAACGTTTCAGCTATATCATACCACCTCTTCTTTCCGTTGGATGTTTATTTTAAATAAAGAAGGCTCAACCAGTCCCTTTAACTTTGCGGTTGGGGTGTCAGGGGGGTATTCTGAAAACTCATCCACCACGTAATCGCTCATTTTGGAGCACGCATAAGGGGCGAGCTCATGTACGTGACCTCTTGGTGCTCACACAGCACCTGATCACTTGCAGTATAAAAATACCCCACTTCCATCATGTTTACTCCACAGCCGTGCGAGCTCTTGCAACGGGATTGTGCAAGAGAACTTGTTATCAGTGGGTGATCTACGTATTAAGCTGCTGAATCGGCAACAGCGGCTTGTAGTTTTCATTCAACATTATAAATTATAAACTACGGGCATTTCAGGAGCGGCTGGCTCGCTTTTCTCTCTCTCTCTCTCTCTCGAAAACTGGATACTGGGGTGTTACTGTACTTGAATGTGGTTGACGATGCCCGTTAGGCATTTTGCTGTTATCAGAGACCGAAGCAAAAGCGTCGAGGAAAAGGATGAAGAGGAAGAAGAGAGAGAGGGGAGGGATGGGGGGGGGACGATGAGGAAGAGAATTCTGAGAAAATTGGGAGGGGGGGGGAGAGAGACAGAAAGGGAGAGAGAGAGAGATGAAGAGAGAGAGAGAGAGAGAGAGAGAGAGAGAGAGAGACAGCTCAAGTGGAAGCGCAGGGTGGTGCACATTTTGGGCGCCGCACCACGTGTTCCTGCAGTCTTCACTTCCGCCCGAGCACGTGCTCAACATCTGAAGCCGGTCGGTTATCTGCGATGCTGAAAACGTGACATTCACGTGCTTATTCTCCACAAATCCTGACGTACTGCATCTTTAACAGTGAAGCGACAAAGAAATGTTGATGGGAACGTTACAGTTGTCATATAGGACTGGTGGCTGACCGACCGGATGACTCAGCCGGCCTGATCCATTATTTTAGCGATTGTAGCTCGTATAAAAATGACTGTCTGACTGATTGATTATACAGTGACTGTAGCATGTTTAAAAACAAATCCATTCATGTTAGGTTTTATGTGCTCAGCAAATCTAACCTACATCAGACATCAAACCGCCAGTCGCTGTGGCCTGTCTGGTTGCGGGGGAAGACAACGACGACTGCACATAGTTAGTGCGACGATACACACAACGCGGACGCCTGAGAACCACTTGCGTCGGAAACGATGGGTATGCCACATCGCCGCGCTGCCAACAACAATGCCGGTAGATTATCATTGTATCAACTGGCGGCTTGCGTTCCGCGGGCCGGCACTGCTTTGTTGTTGCATCACCTGATGATGACCATCTGCGCTCTCTCTGGCATCCACGTATCATGTTCAACATCAAACACCTGTCTTTTGAGCGCTACGTACTCGCCCAGACTGGGTTTTTTTGGGTGGTGATGGGGGGGGGGGACTGGCTTACGACAGACAGGAGGTGACATTGCCGCCGCAGTAAGAGGGCACGGGGTTGCATGCCGCGCAGCATGCACAAATTACTACAATGTAACATTTCACTGACGTGGGTCAACTGAGGGAGACGATGAAATACGGGTCAAATACTGATGGACGACAGAGAAGGGCGATGAACTAAGGGTTAAAGACTGAGAGTCGACTGAGGGAGACGATGAAACAAGGGTCAAAGATGACAGAGAAGAACGATGAAGTAAGGGTCAAAGACCGCGGGACGACAGAGAAGACACAATGAAATAGGGGTCAAAGACCGCGGGACGACAGAGAGGGGAGATGAAATAAAGGTCAAAGACCGCGGAAACGAGGATCAAAGACCTAGGAATGACCGAAGGAGGCATTGAAAAAAATCTTTCTCTCAAAGTCGGAGGGACGATTGAGGGAAACGGGGAGGCTGGGGGGGGGGGGGGAGAAGGCATAAAACAATGGTCAAGAACCGAAGGACGATGGAGGAGGGCGATGAAACGAGGGTGTCAAAGGTTGAGTAAACGACCCTAGCCCAACACCACAGCCGCCGCGCCCTCCGTTTCCAGTGTGCAGTCATCCCGTAAACACCTCACGTCAAGCAATGCATACGCAATGCCTCTGCTAGCGCCACCCATGCAGTGGTGATGATGCGGGTAAAGACAGCTAATGCTCGGTTGTAAAAGGCAAAGGGCCATCAGGGTGCTGTCTTGTCGGGTGGTCCCGACACACCGTACCCAGAACCTCTGCTCAGCTTGTGAGTGTATTACCGAGTCGGTCTTACACCTCCCTATCAAGGCATCCTCACACTGCGGGTGGGAGCCGGCGAGCCCAGAGACAACGCGAAGCTTTGCTGCAGTATATTATGATTTCTAAGAGGGGCTGGGTGAAAGTTCATAGTTCAGGAGCTGTGTGAGAGTCGAGGTGGCCGTCCTGAGCTGCCCGTCCTAACGAGCCTTCTGGTTTCCGTGGACGTAAAGCTATATTGAACCATGCTTCGGCACTGGCCACAGCTTGTCCCTAATATGTTAACTGACATCTGAGGACATTAAGCAACACTACCTACCTACCTAGGCTGGGTGAATCAGAAGGGCACAAGCAACGAAACCGTAAGCCCCGGCAGCAGACCGAGCAGGCGTGGCTGTATACCTACCTCAAAGGCACAAGTTTGCGGACAACAGCGCTGGGCTACACAACTACTGTGCGAAAGAAGCTGTATTACAAAGCCGGTGGTCTTCCACAGCAGCAACTGGGTTTTGTTGTTGTTTTTTTTTTTTACCTACCCGGTTGAAGCCGGGAGTTCTTTCGAGACAAAAGCCCATTGCTACCATCAGGGCGCGCTCCAGCTGCCGACGAAAAAGCACGGCCGAGAGTCGTTAGGAGGCGTGAGACGAGCTGGGGATGGCGGTACCCTGAGTGCAGTGATGCTGTTGCCACCCCCTGTCTTGGCTGGTGTACTGTCTTCACAAAATGTCACTAATAACGTCGATGTACACCATTCCTCGCCACCCAGGACGCTCACGTGGAGCTGAGGATCCCCGACTAGTCTAGGCTAGGCTAGTCTCCTGCATTCCCTCCCATGCAGAGTTTCACCATCCCACAAAAATATAGAATTTCTCCCGCACCGTAACGACTGTAGATAGGTATCTTCAAAGTGATGTAAATCTCCTATCATCCGGTGTCTAGAATATCGCCCATCCCCGGCTCGTGTTCCCCTTCTCTCCTTTTCATTTGGACACATCCGTCTAAGATACACGCTCGAGATTGTTGTTTTTTGATCTTACACGGTCATAGCTGTGCGCTGGCCTGACGCCATGTACACGAGTGCTCGGCCTCCCAGCTTGGTTAGCAGAGTCATGTTAAATAGGGAATATTTTTCAACAAAACTATCAGTGACGGCGGGACTGCACACGTCTGGAAAGCATAGTTTAAAAAAAAATTTAAAAAAAATTGAACGATTTTCCAACAATCGAAATTATTTGTACATCCAGTGGCCAAGCTTTCGATTCCAGGTCGCGGCTAGGCGAGGGATTTTTTTCCACTTCTCCCGTGTCCTTCATGCTGACTTTCTAGTCACCCACGAATACAAAATGGTCTCTCTTAGTCTCTACACCGGAGCCAGAATTCCTGATTTCAATCTGCAAACAACTGCAAAATTCCAACCATAAAATCAGGATTCAGTGAACAAGAGAGCGTCGACTCGCGTTCAGATGGACATGTAATAATTCTGCGTGATTGGAGGGTGTGTGTGTGTGTTGGGAGGCAAAGTCACAAAGACATTGTCCATAAACCACAACGTCTGAAGACAGAGAAGATCGAAAAATCGAATCAAACCGAGGTGTTTACCAGCCAAACGCCTTACCGCCGGGCCAGACCGTCTCACGTGTCGGGGATGATTGTTGTTCTTGAGTCCTAATGCCCTTGGGTGTCATCTCTGGGGTGAGGTTAACTGCTTACATTTATAGCAATGGGGCCCTTACAGCCGGTCACTAAGACGACCGACAGAGAAAGCATGTAACTCATTTTACGACAAAAACGTCTTTCTTCCTCACGTTCCGTTCGTACCTTTCTTGTCACTATCATTACTATCGTCTGATGCCCATACTTACTTTAGCTAATTGTGCAGTATGATGGCTTGAGTTATCCAGTAGTGACAAATTTATCGTCTTTTTTGTGTTTCGGCCTTGACAACGACAGGTGATACAAATCGTCTCTAGAAAACAAATGAAAACGGATATTACTGCATTTTAATGAGCAGTCCAAAATTCGCCGACAGAACGTTAAAATCCAATGAATAACTATCTTGACTTCGACAAAGATGTATAACACAGACAACACTATAATAATCTGCAACCCCTACTACCACACCATCCGTTTTCTCGACAGAGTATATAGGTGGAAGCCCTACGCAACAAATTACCAAGCTGATCCCCACCCCTACGGTTTGGCGTAAATCATTCCACACAGATCCAAACAACCCCAGCGATCCAGCAGGCCTTGCTTTGAAGTGAGCAAGCGGGGCAAGTTGATAAATTTCTGAAAGATCTGAACCCTGCGCAGGTGGTGACACCCAGCCCCGCATTCCTGCCATCTGCCCACCTCTTTTGCACCCTCAGCCTCCACCCGCCCCACCCCGGCATCCACCCCGACCCCGCCTCGCCCTACCCGACCTCTGCCCGTCTTCAGACGCCCTTCTCGAGAGGAGGGAGCACGGAGCAAGACCCGGCGCCTGCAGAAGGTGTCCGTGGCGATTGGGCCGGTCATTACTTCACCTCCTGTTACGCCGCCACGCTCTTTTCTGTCGCCTCGGGCCCGCGTGCACGTGCACAATGGCCCTTTTTACACGGCCATTTGTTTGGCTTAGCTCTCCGTCCGTCCCCGCGGCGTGTGTCCTACGGCACCTGTACTGACCTGACCGCCAACCCATCTCCTGACCTTTCTGTTAAAAAGGATAACCATCGCGCTGTGGAAAGTCTGTGATTGTGTTGGTGAAGGGGTTTGGGGGAAGCGAGAATAACGCGGGGGGGGGGGGGGGGGGGGTTTAATGATTTTGTAGTTTTCATCTGCTTTAAGTGTATGCATATTGATGAGCTTTAAAATTAACTCTGTGTGTGTGTTTACCATTCCATATTGTTTGTTTCAGGCTCATTCAAATCATTTATAACATACATTAACTTATTGATTTGTGTCTTGCATTTGACAGTGATACCGAACTGCTTTGTCCAGCGCTACGAACTCACCAAATTGTTGCTTAGGCGCTTTATAAAATAAATTATTATAAGGTCTTCCGTGGAACAAAAGTACCGACACTTACAACCACTGTTGCGAAACCTTTTTCTCAGTACAACGTAACTTTACTATAATTATGCTTGAGCACAAAAATTTGCCTTCTGGCTCGTCATTCACATAAAACCTTCAATAAATATATCCCCCCCCCCCCCCCCCGCCGCATATTTTCATGGAAATGAACCTCTCATAAATCACAAATCACAATAAATATTATCTAGACATAATTACATACATTTTCTCCGCGTCGTTCCCTGTGAATGAATCTCATGTATCACCAAAGACCACCTCGCTTTAAAGAAACCGCTTTGAATTGTTTTAATGCTGAAACCTTGAGCAAGCTTTTTTTATTTTTTTTAACCCTTTCCCTGCCAGGTAATCTGGACTGCCGGCTCCCAAGAATGGTATCAGAGAGAGTCTTAGCAAACCAGAAACATTAAAGTTTAAGAGATTCGTTCCACATGCGGATAGACAAAATACTGGAACTCGAGCTGGCTGTCATACGACGTGGTGACGTAAGAAAACGAGAAAAGCTCTGCGAGTGACGTAATTTTTCGTCCTTCGGGGCAGGAAAAGGTTAAGCTAAGAGTAATAAGACCACCCTAAAAATCAAGCGAATGTGCTCTAGGGGAAGAGTTCATGGCAATATGAAAATTCTCGTCAGGCTGGTGTTTTGTCACCTGTTCCTCTGTGTTCCCCACTATTCTTGAGCTCTGGTTATCAGTGTGTTGTCAACCCCTAACAAAAGCAAAACTGTTTGTAGCTGAAAACGCAGACCACTGCGCGAAATGAAAAGCTTTACAATCATCAAACAAGAAAAAGATGTACTGCAATGTTTAAGTCGCTCAAATCAGCATGCATGAAAACACACAAGCACCAGGTCACAAGACTGTGTCTAACAAGGGAGAACATAAATCTTTCTTCACTAGGAGAATACGATTTAGGTTCAGCAACAAGGTGTGTGGGTTGGGGGGGGGGAGGGGGCAGCTGCGACAGAGAAGAGGGTGAAAGTGTCTATGTGTCACTGTGTGTGTGTGTGTGAGAGAGAGAGAGAGAGAGAGAGAGAGAGAGAGAGAGAGAGAGAGAGAGAGAGAGAGAGAGAGAGAGAGCATGCGCGCGTGCTGACAAACCAGGTGAGGTCCTGGTCAGGTCAGACCACAGTCCGCCAGATGGCCATGATGAGGACACAGTCGGGTAGGGTAAGGGGTAGAGAGCAGGGAGGGCGCGAGATGAGGTGCGATGAATGCAGAGAGAGAGAGAGAGAGAGAGAGAGAGAGAGAGAGAGAGAGAGAGAGAGAAGAGTATGACGTGATTATAAGCTCGACGACCTCGCCTAAGGATTCAGAGACAGGCAAACACACAGATACAGACAGACAGACGACTGACAAAAACGGAGGGGGGGGGGGGGATATTCACACAGGTACTGTTAATCGGAGTGGAGGTGAGAACGTCAGCAAGCAGCACTGATGAGAATCGGGACATCAAAGAAACGCGAGCTGCGCTGCGGTCATTTTAAGGACTGCATTAAATCTGAGCCGAAGGTCCGAACTAGTGCTAATCCACCAGCGTCCTCTCAAGCCATCGTGAAGACACTGCAACACCATGACTGCCTCGCCCCTTCTCAGTCGCCATCTGCTGTGCGGCGCGTGGCGTTGACTCGTTAAGGCTATTTATTCACGGACTCGACCTTAAGCTATGCAAAACACACACATCGGGATCTGCACCTTCCAACAGCTGATGCCAAAGCTCAAACTCCAAGGGGTGGGGACAAAATCTGATGGGGAGCGCAGCCTTGAACAAAAGTAAAACCTTACAATTTGGACAGCTCTTCATCACCTAAACTATGACAGCCCAAACACGGCAGCGTGTCATTAAAGGGGCTCGAGCTGACCGAGAGGCAAGCCCCTAAGTAGCACGTGCACCATGCGCAGCTTGCACGGTCACCATGGAGGCAGGGGGTCGCGTGGGGGGTGAAGGGTGGGGGGGGGGGGGGGGGGGGGGGGGTTGTAGCATTGCTGGACAAAGCAAGCAGTCATTGTTGGTCACTGTCCTTGGGAGTTGCACATCTGCCGCGAGGTCCACCTTTGTTCTGGACATGCAGGGCCGCGGTGCAGACCTCAATAGGGAGATGGGTTTGAAGTTTATCTAAACACCTTCACACCAGCTTGACTGCCTCACAGTCTGATTTACACGGCTAGGATAGCAGCGGTAGCAGGACGGGGCGGGGCGTCTCCATCAGCGTAGCTCATCATTACTTCATTCTTTGTAGACAATGGCGGCTGGGAGGGAGGAGGAGGAATAGAAAACAACAAGAAGTGTGCACGTGCGCGCGTGAAAGAGATGGGGGGGGGGGGGGTTCCAGCTGTACCTGAAAGCTATTGTCAAAAATAGCACAGAGGGGAGGATCTTCCGACTAGACCTCAATCATTTTAAGAAAGACAACCAAAGCGATGCAAAGGGGTCCTCCAGCTATACCCAACGTTATCTTCAGAAACCGGTTGGGGGGGGGGGGGGGGGAGAGAGAGGGGGGGGGGGGGGGTTGACAAATAATTTGTCAATTTTTCAAGGACAGATTAAATTGGGGTTTTTTGGCTTTTTAATTAATATCCATCCTTGCATTCACACGCGTTTGCTCAGTTAAAAACCTCGAGAGCGGTAACGTCCTAAACAGGAAACGTATATATATATATATATCATCACCATTAAAGCGTTTCATGTAGCATTGTACGTAATATCAAAATTACCCGATAACTTGAAAAGAAAATGTTACAAAACTCTTTCTTTCTTTCTTCCTTTCTAACTTTCACCCCCCCCCCCCCCCCCCCCCACACACACACACACAATAATAATAATAATAATACTGTCTAGCCGCTACGCTTGACGTGTGCTTGGCCGTGAAACGACAGGTCACACACGCCCGCCTTTCAGTGCTGATACTACTAAGTCAACCTCCCTTGCTTGGTTGCACACAACAGTCGCTTCCTGCCTGAGGTGACTTGTCTTTTCTTTCCTTGGGTATGTCTGAGTGACTGGCTCCCCTTCCCCCCCTTTTCCCCAGTGCATCGACCCCCAACCCTGGATTTCTCTTGTTGTCGGTGTAAAGTTTCGAGTGCGCCCTCGATTTTTCAAGAACCACTAAGGTTACAGGTAGCATTGTTGCTTGCACGTAAAAAAGTAACATGTCTTGTCACATTACGTAAAAACGTAACATATCTTGTTACATGCGTGAGACTGTTGCTAGGGTGAAACGTAACGAGTCTGGTCAGGACCAAAGACACTATCCGACGGAAGGGCTTTGTCACGACACAAGCAACATGATCTAGTGATGCATGTATCCACGAAGACCGCAATGATACTTGCACGTACGTGTATACATATATTCATCAAGGGCATGCAGGAAGGGACAGTGTGTGTGTGTGTGTGTGTGTGTGTGTGTGTGTGTGTGTGTGTGTGTGTGTGTGTGTGTGTGTGTGGACAGTGTGTGTGTGTGTGTGTGTGTGTGTGTGTGTGTGTGTGTGTGTGTGTGTGTGTGTGTGCGAATAAAAAATACAAAAAAGGATCAGATCCAATCATATGTATGTACAGTCCGGCAAGTAAGCTTGAATGTTTCTATTCCCCTCTCTACCCAGCGAGCGAACGCATGTTGTAACCGTCTTTGGGCGCGACAGGAGAACTGTTTAAACACGTACCCTCTGAAGTCGTGCGGGTGGGTCGCTAGGTGTACACGCGCTGCGGAGTTTTAGCGGCGCCTTGCAATTTGCCCCTTTCAACCACTCATGCCTTTTAATCTTCCTCACCCCGCATTTAAGGCTTCATTATGGTCCATCGGGAAAGGCGATACCTTCCAGGAGTAGATAAGGCTAGAGTGGTCAAGTGTGAAATTTCACCGTGTCCGTCAAGACCCGTGATTTTGCGCTCAAGACAGAAAGAAAGAAAGAGCCGTGCAGTAATTACTCGACATTCAACACCCGGCCAACCCGTGAAGGTCATAACAGGACGAAATGAAAGTCAACAAATCACAGGCCCAAATCCGATTCACTGTTATATACCTCCACCCCCTCCATTTCCTTACCTGGAGAGGATTGGGGAAAATGAGGTTGAATGAACCTGTAAGGCAGAAATGAGAAAGTCAGATTTTCTGGCAGCAGGCGAAACACACAAAGCTATATTATGACTTAACGTGGCTTATAGAAGCAGGAATTTTCGATAGCCTTGAACTCTGTTCAGTTCAGTGCTGCTTTACGTCCACAGAGACCATAAGCACTACTAGGGACTCGAATAAGAATGAAACATCCTGGGATGTGTTAGACTCACAATATGTCAATCACAATATTCCATGCCCATCAGTGTACTGAAAGAAAATGCTGACTGCGTAGCGATGTGATACGCGGCGCTGTGAATTTGTGCCTCTGTTGAGGAGCCTTATCGCACAATCTATTTTTAATCAAAGCGGATTCCACGACAAAACAAATCACTGGATGTAAGACACGTCAACGATGTCAGCTAAGAGACCAGAATCGTGGCACTGGTTTACAACATTCTTCATAGAGGAAGGTGCCGGAGACTGCTTCTATCGTCCATACCTAGTGTTCATGGTAAGAAGAAGCTGGCGGTAGAGGGGGAAGAGGAGGAGAGGGGGGAGGGGGGCTCTCTCATAGGAACACACCCCAAGATGTCTCATTCTGAGTCGAGACTCTCCACCGCGCTCAAGATATGTCACTGGAACAATGAGGCTATATTATCGCCCCTTTGTGATCGGTCGTGAAGGGAGGGTGGAATAAGCGGGTTAGCAACAAGCTTGGCTGTTGCCGGAGTCCTTCCTAACGGGCGTAATAACGGTGATTAGACGATGAAAGAGGCCTCGACACTGTGGGCGCATTGTGGGCCGTACAGGAAGCAGCAGTTTGACGTATCGCCCAGTCAGGAGGGAAACTTTGGGCGGGGGTGTAATTAACATTTTACATCCCCCGGTTTAAACCGGCCCAAAAGAAAACAGGGTCACGTTGTATGTAATCTGCGAAACACGATGGTGAAACAGTGCTCCACTTGATAAGTTTGTCTGTCTCTCTTTCTCTCCCTCAAATTTGCAACAGTCTTATTGCCATCCACCCCCACCCCCCCTCTCCCTCTTTCTCTCGAATCTGAATTTTTCGTTTGATAACTACTTTCAACTGCGTAACAGACAACATTACTTTTTACTGGTTTCAAGCAGTGCCAAAGCTGAGCAGATTAAAAATGTACCATAGCTTCGATTCAATTTTGTGTTTGCAAAATTTCTGTGAAATTAACTGTTACAGGCACAGGCATAATACTTCAATACTGCCCCCGCCCCTCCCGTCTGCAACATACACGCATGCGCCCGCGCGCGCACGCACACACACACACACACACACACACACACACACACACACACACACACACACACACACGCACCCACGCGCGTCTATCCAACTTTATTATCATTCTGCAACTGCCTTCGTACTAAAAAGACACATCAAGAACAGTGAACACTAAAAACACTCAATTACAGTCCGTGTGCGTACGTGCTGGAGTTAATCTTTGAAACACACTAAAATTTAGCCCTCAAGAACGACAAAACCAAAATCAAGTTAGAACTCGAAATAGCAGCATTCATGCAAAATATTAAACAATCATGATTAAAGTGAACAAAAGGCTGAACAAAATGGCTGGTTCACTCAAATTCAAACAGAAAAAAACAAACAAACAAACAGACAAACAAACAAACAAACAAAACAAAAACGAAAAAAACAACAACAGTTTGTCATTCATTTTTCTTTCGGCCTCTCCATAACTTTGTGAACAGGTTCACGCTCAGCGAAACTTGCACGAACAGGCAAAGTGCAAGGAGGGTTGGTCGGGCAAAGTTCAAGGAGGGTTAATTACTATCATGCAAGGTTCGAAAGCTCTGGCTTCGGGAGAGTATCAGGTATTTTACCTAGTTCAGCTGTGACAAGCATGTGGCGGGGTATTTGTGTGAAGAAGTCGTATAAACTCTGAACTCCATCGGATAAGACCTTTCCAAAAAATATACTACCTTTGCGACGCAGCGGTAACCTTGGAATTAATTAGGTCAAGATCTTCGAAACTAGGCCGAACAGGTGCAGATGGAAAGTAACGTAAGTAAAGTTCGAACGAAAAGAGAGAGAGAGAGAGAGAGAGAGAGAGGAAGAGAGAGAGAGAGAGGGGGGGGGGGAAGAAGAAAAAAGCACTGAATGGAGATGTATCAGGGAAAAGTGGGGGTGGGAGTGTTGTAATATGGTCTGATACCTACTTCATGGCGGAAGGCAAATGGCGAGGGAGGGGGCCGGGGCTGCGGGATGGGGCTGCGGGGGCTGCGATAATACTGGTATCACAATGGAAGTCAGTTAAAACACGAAGAAACATCATGAACCGTTTTGATTCTCAGGTGCTGCGACGATGAAACACAGTATCGTCAAAAAACAAACAAACAAACAAACAAAAACCACCCTGCAAACTCATGTGGATTAGATGGGCTCAAATCATCACCCAACGCTTTTATACCAAACAAGAAGATGCAAGAACAGGAAAGAACAGCAGAAGATGCGTGCAACAGCAAAGAGGAAAGAAGAGAAAGCCCAAAGCCATCACTACAGAAAACCATACCGTTGGCCTTCGCACCCTTTTTCTTGGGAGGATCTGCGTGCACTGTGGCAGGAAACCAAAAGCAACTTACACGTAAGCTACTGAAGCAGAGATCAGAACATGGAAAATAAAATTAAAAACCCCAGGTAATCTGAAGAAAATCGGCCAGAGAAAAATCTAAAATAATAACGAAGGGCAATATATGTTACAAAAACAAAACAAACCTGAAGAAAATTTACCAGAAGAAAATCAAGGATAGCAATGAAGAAGAAGAAGAAGAAGAAGAAGAAGAAGAAGAAGAAGAAGAAGAAGAAGAAAAAAAAAGGCGGAAAAATAAAATAAAGTAAAAAAAATCAAAATAATCAGACATAAACCGGAGAATAAAGAACTTCATTTGGTAAAAATGCAATACTACTAACAAAGAAACTAATGACGATGTGCCCAAAAGTTTTAAAACCCAAAGCAAAACCTGAACAAGAGGGAAAATTTTGAAAAAAAGGACCAGCAGAAAAAATAAACACACACCCAACCCCAAAAACCCCAAAACCCAAAAACCACAAAACCCCAAAAAAGAAAACCTGAAAATTTAAAAAGGGAAAACATTCCAAAAAAAATCACGGGGGGCAAAACTTTTAAAACTAAACGGCTTTACTAAATCTAAAAATTTTCTTAAAAGGAGATGGAAAACCCAATTTTACCCAGCAGGGTTGCACTTCACCGAAAAAAAAAGGGGGGGCCCTACTTTAAAACCAAAGCGGCAGGACTCTGGAGGGGTTCCTGCAGTGGTAGAAGCCGGCGAACATGGTTTAAAGCCGAAAACTCCTTTCCCATTTTTTTTCTGCCCCTACAGACTTTTACAAACAAGACTAAATTATTTAAACATTTTATTCATGAACTAGACCAAAACAAAAAGTTTTTGAAGGGGGGGTGGGGGTGGGGGGGGGGTCGGGGAGAGGAGGGGAGGAGAGGGGAGGGGGGGGAAAAGATGGTAGGGGGGAAAAGGGGGTGAGGGGCGTGGGGGGGGGGGGAAAAGGGAGGGGAGAGGAGGGGGGAGGAGCAGGAGAGAGAGGAGAGGAGGGGATATGGAAAGGAGGAGAGAGAGAGAGAGAGAGAGAGGAGAAAAAAAAAAGGGGAGAAGGGGGGGGAGGGGGGAGATGGGTGGGGGGGCTTGGGGGAGGGAAGGGGGAGGGCTGGGGGGAGGGGGGGGCTGGGTGTTATAAAATACAATGTGATATCTTCTCTACACGGAGAGGTGAGGTGAAACAACTTCAGCAGAGGCCCTTTAACGGAAATTCCTCTGAGCTCCGGCCTCGCGTCAAAACTGACATTAATTTCTGACCACGACGAGATAAGACATTAATAGGCTACATCTCGCCCAGTCGCGATTCACAGTCCGATATTGAAAAGGCGGTTCTTTATGCGCCCTCGTTTGCTGTTTTTCCGACTGATGTGTCTTGTCAAGTAAGTGTCAAAACTTGCCCCTCCCCCATCACTGTTCTGTGTCACGCGGAAACCGCTGGTTCAGCGCACACTTTGCATAAACCACGCCGACAGCCGCTGGATGTTCCCGGATAACACACAATTACTACTCGCCGTAATGCTTTTTCCCCCTCCATTTTTTTTTTACGATTTTTAAAAAATATTTCATATTTTGATCTTTTAATCCCTTCACTGCCCCAGCCTGTAAAATATCCGGGCTGAAAGAACCACGGACGCGCCTCAAAAACAGTATAGTTACTGGTCCCATAACATATATATACTTTCAGTGCTATCCGTTTTGATGAAAATCCTTTCACACGCCAGTGCGGAAAAGAAGATAAAAAGGCTTAAGGGTTTCAAAGTTCGCGTTTTTATTGTCGTTTTCAAGTGACATTATGGCAGTGATGGGCTTAAACTGACTAATCTATTCTCAGTGTCTCCCGCCCCGCTCCTCCCCATCAGATGGGAGTGGGGTGGGGAGTGAAAGTATGTGCGATAGATACACTGTCAGTAAATATACGAGTGTTTCTATTCAATCATTACAGTGTCTTTTACGTACACGACCTTTAGGGTGTATGAATGTGTCAGTATATGCGCGTGCGTGCGACCCTGCGTGTATGAGATATCGCTCAGTTGAAAGTAGCTACGTGTATAGATACATAAACAAATGTATGCTTGTTTTTGCGACTCCAAATAATGATATAATTTTTTTTCTTGAGGACTATTATTGTTTTGGTATAACTTGCTGACATATGTTGTTATCTTGATATTTGTAAGATCAGTCTAATATCACTTACGTGAAATGACAACAAAAGGGAATAATAATAATCTAGGGTTCCGCAGCATGTCATGAAAATGAGAAGTCCTAGAAAGCGCACAATTATTACTCTCAACATAATTATCTTATTTTTTCTTTAGTTGACGGGATGTTCAAAACCAATTACTAACATTCAGCAATGCCCTTTTCTTTCTGGTTTTTGTTGTTGCTGTTGTTGATTAATCAAAACTTTGCTGCAAGACTCGTTCTCTTGGCACCCGTCACCACCACTCTACACCTCTCTTGGAAAATCTTCACCGGCTTCCCATTATGTATTAAGTATACAGACACTTGTATGCGTTTCAATGCTATAAACGGTTCTGGTCCTGTTTACCTCTCTGAACTGCAACATGTCTACACTCCGTCTCGTACATTACGCTCTTCTTCTTATAAAACCCCCCACTTGCCATTTGGGGGGAAAAACAAGTCAACTGATATTTTTTAAGTAACAATGGTACATGAATACGCAAAAATCCATACAATTCAAAACAGCCACCTCACACCTGCTCCCTGCTTTTTTCAGCTTTTTTTCTCTTTCGGCTTTTTAAAATTCTATACTCCCGCCCCTCCCCCCCTCCCCCCCAGCCCCCAACGTCCCCCCTCCCAGGCAAATCCCCTTCCTCGTTGTCCAAACCTCCACTCCTATCTGGCAACACCCAGGTGTCTACTATACTACTAGTGCCTGGGGGAGGAACAAGGATCGGAGATTAATTATACCCGGGGTGGACAAGAGGATGGACAAAGGTTCATCCCGCTGGACACTTGACAGATTCGCTCCCTTGTTATAGGTGGAGTGTGGAAAAGATTCGTTTCTTTGTTATGTTTGAATGCGGAAAACAGGCACGTCGGGCTCTGCTGAGTGTAACCCCACGCCTTTCTACAAAAAAAATTAATACTAGGTTCAAACTTTATCCGCCAAACTGTCGGGGTCCCCCCCAAAAAACAACAACAAAGAAAGCTTTGCCCGTTTTTTATGGGGAATTGTTTTAGTTGTTTGATTGTTTTTTTTTTGTTTTTTAAAGAGGTTTTAGCCCCCCTTTTTTTTTGGCCTACAATGATGGGATTTCACGGTCATTGTCAATCGGACCAACACTGGCACTGTTTCAAGTGCACCATAATTCCATTGTGGGCACTTCTGAGGGACGGGGTGCAGGCCATACTTACGGGCTTTCCGGGCTTCACAGGATACCGTCTCAAACCGAACTGCGCTGAACTAATGTACTCATTAGTTGTTTGGTTTGGAACGGTGAGGTCTGATCTGCTTAGACGAATGCGTGGATGAACAGAAGAGTGGAGTCAAGGTCAAGGAATTTACTTCAGAAACCCCAGTGCTTTAACATTTTACGAATATGACTGATAGACAAACGGACTAGAAGAGTAAGCCGATAGGAGGCGGTTCGGGAGGGAGGGGCACTCTAACAATGACGCGTACGTTTCGAACGCCTGGAGAGACTATAGTAAGCACGAGAACAATTACATGTTTTTTAACCAAACAAAAATGACCCCCCCCCCCCCCCCCCCCCAGAATTTGATTGTTTCGTTCACCATGCGTGGCGGTAGGGGGAGGGGGGTCGATCAAGCCATCAGCCCCCATCACCCCATCCACCTCAACTTTTGCCCACCACCCTCAGCCGGCTGAGGACGATTCCAGCCCAGGCAGGACGGGTAGACAAGAGGTAGCACTAAAGAGGATGACGACGGATCAACGGTAGCGGGGTGTGGGCGGCCAGACCTGGTGGACACGAGGCCGGTGGACAGAGCTCACCTCACCGGGTCCCCCCCCCCCCCCCCCCGTCACCCCC
>JABMCL010001590.1:122500-130000 GCA_018857735.1 Alviniconcha marisindica | reverse complement strand
CCTCTCTCTCTCCACCTCCTCTCACTTCTCTCCCATCCCTCTTTCTGGTTGACCAGCGATCTGTTCCAGACCTTAAACGCCAGTTTAGGAGAGAGAAAAAAAGAGGGGGAGGGGGAGGAGGTGAGGAGCTAGGAACTCAACTCGATCACACAGAATCTCTGACACTTGTACGTCCATAAACCACGCCAGCAAACATTGCGTGTCAGTGTGTTTATTTGTGTGTTTTTTATGTTGTATGTTTTAAGGGAAAATTGCGTGCGTGGTGTGGTGTGTGTGTGTGTGTGTTGTGTGTGTGTGTTTTGTGTGTGTGTGTGTGGGGGGGGTTGTGTTTGTGGGGGTGTGTTCTTTTTGGGGCGGGGTTTTGTTTAGTTTTTATAATACTTGGGCGTTTAGTGTAATTTGCTATAAACTTCACTGGCCTTGTGCCCTTCTGAAAAAAGCATCATCACACCCCAAAATCGCGTTTTCCTTCCCTCATAAACCCTACAACCCTCCCAAAAAACCCCAAAATAACAAGAACGATCCCGGTCTCTTTTTATCATATTGACCAAATTACACTTGAGCATGTATTAACTCTCAAACTTTACACACCACACACCAAAACCCCCACACCCCACACCACAACACACCCCACCAACACACACACCACACCACCACACACACACACACACACCACACACAACCCAACAACACCCACACCAACACACCACCACACACCACACACACACCCCAACCCACACACACACACCACACACACCCCCACACACAACCACACACACACACACACACACACACACACGGTAACAAGAGAAGTTCGATCAACTCGCTATCATTATAATGTCAACATAATTCAGTATAATTATGTGAATAAAATGATATTCAAGTCCCACACAGCCGGCCCGAAAGGAGGATCGGAACGTGAAAACCGCAGGACAGAACTGATGCATGTAACAACGATTTAATACATGTACAAAATTAATGATTTGATATTTTGATAGGTGTATTTAAAAATGATTTGATGTAATTATGTAAAAAATATAATATTATCAAAACAGAAGAAAAGACATAGGTTGTAAATGAAAATTCTACAAATACAGCAATCTAACGAATCGAGCAACTAATGGATCCTTTAAGTTAGCAAACAATCAGTAAAGCACCAACATAACAACGAAACCAGCCTAATACAGATTCCTAGCATCAAGACAGCGAGTCGGCAGCAGTTGAATCCAAGGGAAGCAATTGAGACAGCAGGCACTTTATCGTCAAGCAGGAAGTATGCCCTCCCTTCAACATTTCTGTGGACGATTGATCAAGTCGCATCCGTTTTAGAGACATGCAGAAGGAAATAAACAGAACCATTTTTGAACTCCCACGAGGCAAATGAGTAGATGCAGTATATATATACATATATATCAAATCAATAAATAAATCCAGTCTCATCTGTAAAAAAAAAAAAAAAAGGGGGGGGGGGGGAGAGATCAAGATAATTATATAGATGAAAAAGGGAGAAGGTATGTCCACATTTTCACTCCCCCTTGGGGCTTCGTAAGGGGGATATGAGGGGATATGAGAAATAATATTCGAATATGGAATGATTCAAAATTTATATAATTATAACACTTTTTTCTTTCGCTTTTTCACTCGCGACGATTATCTGGCATTTGGCACCCATAGCCATTCTTAGGAACAAAAGAGCGATACGAAACCTGCTATAAAACGATTACCGGTGCAAACGTAACTAGACAGTTTGACCAGTTAACTCAGGCAGCTGGACAAACAATGTCAGCTTTTGGCCTCTGTCTGTACTTAGCAAGTTTCCGTCATCAGCAATCAGTAAGGGGCGTTCGGAGTGTGACTCAACGTTCTGGGCAGTGCTTCCGAAGTGGGAACTGAACTCAGTGCCTCTCACCGACCGCGCGGTGGTCGCAGAGCCTTCCAGTGTTTTAATCGCATAAGACAACAACAACAACAACAAAAAGTAGTCGGCGTATCTCGAGGTAAGAGATGACACCGAATAGATTACGGTGAAAGACCCCCATCCCTGCCCCCCGTTTCCTCCTGTCAGAAACGCACGATTGCTATATCTCCTATGCATGCGTATATATAAATAAAAACCAACGAAAACAACAGCAAACAAACAAAAAGCGGGTTCACCTTCCTATCTCTAGTTCCAGCTGAATCAAAACCCAAAGGAACTGCCATAGCAGTTCGAAATTTCTCAGCTCTGGTTGAATCAATAGATTACAGGAGCTTCCACAACCGTTTCCAAGTTCTAAAGATCCGTTTGGATCAAAAACACCAAGAAAACTGGCGTATTTGCGACGAACTGTGTGTGTGTGTGTGTGTGTGTGTGTGTGTGTGTGTGTGTGTGTGTGTGTGTGTGTGTGTGTGTGTGTGTGTGTGTTCGCACGCACGAAAGCGCCCAGTTCATTGTGCTTCTTTCTATGTCCGTGTGTGAAAATGTGTACTTACTTCTCTCTCCAACTCCGACGGTGTGAATATGTATATTTTTTCTTTTTGTATGCGCATTATAAATTATCGCTCATTCAAGTCTCACAGTTCAACGCACCAAAGAGACAGATATAATGGTTGCTAAGTCTGACAGTTCCAATGTGACCGTTCCAAGTCTCACTGTTCCGGTTGAATTAACATTAAAAAATAAATTAAATGGTACATGGCGTAGCCGTCCAGATGTTTTGCCGGATGTTCCGGACGAGTTCAACAGACCGCAGAAACTGATGAAACAGTGCCTAGATCTCACAGGTCCGCTTAACCCAACACCCCACAGAACTGCCGCGACAGTTCCAGAACCTCACATTTCTGGCTGCACAAGCACACGGCAAAGACTATACCTTCACTGCAATCCCCAGGCCTCACAGTTCCGGCTGAATCAACACACCGGAGAAGCTTGTGTAGCCGTAGCCGCGAAAGGAACTGTTAGCGAAGTTGGACTTGACCCACACCCTTTGACCAGCGTCCAGCCTGACCACAACGTGGGTGGTGCACGACGTGGGCCCCATGCTGAAGGAAGACCCGATCTCCTGACCCTCCAGAAGAACCTTGAAGCCCGCGCGTTTCTGGGACGACTTGATGCACTCGGAGTCCCAGTCGGCCCTGCTGGTGGCCATGAAGAGGTAGGTGGCGGTCAGCGGGGCGGTGAACACGCCCGTGGTCACGTCATAGCCGCCGCCCGCGTTGGTCAGCACCTTGTCCAGCACCAGCGTCTCGTCCCTGACCACTAGCCTGTCCTTGGACAGCTGGGCGTTGAAGAACACCTGCGTGTTGAGTTTGGCTAGAAACAGAAAATGATTCCTGTTAAAAAATAAAAATAAATAAAAAAAAGCCACTACAAGATAGTCGCCTGTTCTTAAACAGCTGGGCGATGAAGAACACCTACGTGTTGAGTTTAGCTAGAAGCAGAAAATGAATCGTGTAAAAAAAAAGAACAAAAAAGAACAGAAAGCCACAAGACAATCGCCTGGTCTTGGACAGCCTGGCGTTGATGAACGCCTGTGTTGAGTTTGGCTAGAAGCAGAAAATGACTCCTGTAGGACAGGAGAACAGTAAGCTACCACAAGCCACTCGCCTTTTCTTAGGCAGCCCAGCGTTGAAGAACAACTGCGTGGTGGAGTTTAGCTGGAATTAAGCAGAAAATGACTCATGTAGGAGAAAAGAACAGTAATACACAAGCCACTCGCCTTTCTTAGACAGCCTGGTACTGAAGGAAACCTGTGTGTTTGGGTTTAGCTGGAAGCAGAAAATGATTCCTATAGAAAAAGCAGAAAATAAAGCCACGACAAGACAATCGTCTGTTCCTTGACAGCCGGGCATTGAAGAAACCTGCGTTTTGTGTTGACCTAGGAGCAGTAAATTATCACTACAAAGAAACAAAGTAAAATAGTATAGTCAGACAAGGCAGGTCGCGACGCTTGTGTCTGTCGTTGGCAACCGGGGGTTCAAGAACTCGTTTTGTTATGTCAAGCTGGAAAAGGACATGATTACTGTCACAAAAACAATGCATGGTGAGCCAGAACAAGACGTTGAATTGTCTGTTCGTGGACAGAATGGTGTTGTGTTTACGTTAAAAAGGAGAAGCAGAAACAATATGCATAAAGATAAGCCCAAACAATATAGAGCAAGACAAGACAAGATAAAGCAAAGCAAGACAAGACTAAACATGACGAGACAAAACGAGACAAATCTGGCAGCAGTCAGTATTAAACTCGGTCAGAGCTGACGCATTCTAATTAAATGAACCTATCACCAGTGCTAGATGGGTGAGCGTTCGATCACCAACAGGAAAAAATGATTTTCACATGTAATACCTGTGGCCTTTTAAGATTCCTGTGGCCTTTTAGCTGGGAATTTATAAAGAGTGCGAGAGGCAAGGCGCCGGGAAGGGGGAGAGAGAGAGAGAGAGAGAGAGAGAGAGAGGAGAGAGAGAGAGAGAGAGAGAGAGAGAGAGAGAGAGAGAGAGAGAGAGAGAGAGAGAGAGCACACACACACACACACACACACACACCACACACACACACACACACACACACACACACACACATACGCACGCACACGCACGCACGCACGCACACAGTCACACACACACACACACACACACACACACACACACACACACACACACACACACACACACACTCTTTCTCTCTCTCTCTCTCTCTCTCTCTCTCTCTGGAGTACATTATTGTAAGACAAACAGGTCAATACAATTGATCGGGTTGCGTGTGCACGCGGACAGGACTCTGACTCGTCTGTGCCGAGTTAGTCCTTCGAAACTAGAGCGAAAATGAACTCGAACGGATTGTTTGCATTTGGTGGATGTGCAACGTTTGCCGCTAGAAGCAGCTAATGCTCTGAAACAAGCACATGAATCGCATTAGAGAGGTATTCACAGTCGGGATACACTATCTGAACAGAAACATGCCAACAAAGAACGTCGTGACTCACCCATCTGTGCCTTCAGCTCTGTCAGCATAGTCTCTGTCTGTCGCTGGGACTGTTGGCTGCAGGCGGGGTCTGCCTGCACGGACGTCATCTCGGTGTGAAGGCTGCACGTGCTGCACTGCCGTGGACTCGTCGCGTCCCCTATGTCCGTGGCCACGTCCCTCTGAAAATGTCGACCATTCGGTGAGACCGCTTCTTGATCTCTCAGACAGTATTCCGTGTGCGCTGTGACCGTGGCTTCTGCGCCCTTATGCGGATTCTCTGCATTATTTGCGGCCTTAGATACGTCTTCCTGAAGGCGCCCCATGCCCCTTTTGAGGCCCGCAACGTCGGTAACGACGACTTCTTTCCAGATCCTCAGGTCGGTTCTGACCTGGTGGTTGTCCCGCTGCAACAGGCGTGTCTGTATCTGCAGCGCGTCCAGATCGTGTCGCAGTCTCTCCAGCTCAGTGTCCGTGGCATCGGTCAGGAGCTGCATGTGTTCAGCGTTAGACACCTCGTTGCCGGCTGCTGACCACCCGCTGACCCTCCTCTCCCTCGAGGGCGCCACGGTGCCCATGAAGAGTCGCAGACTGTCCACCAACGCGGCCGTGCTGTCCGACCTGGTGTGGGAGAAGACAGGCAGCTTCTCTTCCCTGGCGCGCGCCACCTGGCGGAAGTGACGGAGAGCGGCTTCGCTTAGCACGGCGGACTGCACCTTGCTGCTGGAACCCGGGGAGCGTGACGTGCTGCTGATGTCCGTGCAGTCTTTGAGTGACGTCATCACTAGGTGGGCGGACAGTTTCTCGGCTTGCAGCCTGTCGGTCAGGTGTCCAGCAGCCTCCCTCAGACTGGCCAGACATGCGTCACGACACTCACCTAAGAGGCGGAGCCCTGCGCATAGCGTGCAGTCATAGTGTACTGTCATAGACAAGAAACAATGGCTGTACTGTCATAGTCAAGAGACAGAGGCTGTACTGTCGTAATCAAGAGACTGTGGCTGTACTGTCAAGAGACAGTAGCTGTACTGTCATATGACCAAGAGACAGTGGCTGTACTGTCGTAATCAAGAAACAGTGGCTGTACTGTCATAGAGTCAGGAGAATGTGGCTGTACTGTCATAGAGTCAAGAGACAGTGGCTGTACTGTCGTAATCAAGAGACAGCGGCTGTACTGTCGTAATCAAGAGACAGCGGCTGTACTGTCACAGAGTCAGGAGACTGTGGCTGTACTGTCATAGAGTCAAGAGTCAAGAGACAGTGGCTATACTGTTATAGAGTCAAGAGTCAAGAGACAGTGGCTATACTGTTATAGAGTCAAGAGTCAAGAGACAGTGGCTGTACTTCTCACCTCCCATTCCTTCCCCACCCCTCTCTCTCTCTCTCTCTCTCTCTCTCTCTCTCTCTCTCTCTCTCTCTCTCTCTCTCTCTCTCAAAATATATCGTTATAATGTTAGCCTACCCACTACATCATGCGTTTGCCATTTAGAGCGTCTCATATACGTTTACTTGTTTGACGCTCAAGGAAATATTGTATTGTATGGTGGTATGCATTCGTTAATAAAACTGTTTAAACCAGACAGCGGCTGTACTGTCATATAGTCAAGGGACAGGGGCTGTACTATATTACGACGCTGATATACGAGCCGTCATGTCCGTATGGTTCAGGAGGACCGTCCGAACCTGATCTCAAACGGATGGTTTGTCAGCATAGCCGTACGGTTTGAACCTTCCCGTTCCAAATACAGCATGTATATATTCCAAATTGATGAACTGCTTCCGTCAGCCAGTGAAGGAAAGGCCGGACATCACAAGGAATGAAAATTGGCTTTCAACGTCCACTCAAACATGGCGGTTATATCAGGGCGACCCGGAGGTCACAAGGGATGGTAACTCTCGGATTACAAGGTTGAATACGTCGACCTTCCCCTTGCTTTAGTCCGTCAGTTTCGGCTGCATCGTGTGACAGCCAGAACGTTTTGACTGCACGCGGTTTGAACGGTGCTCCATAACCATAGTGCCGAAACTTACCGTGTATCACCGCCTTTAGCATACCGTGTGTGGCTGTCAGGTGTGTGGCTTAGCATAATGCACGCCTGTATGGATGTCAAATTCCTACCTGTAGCATGACGTGTGTGAATGTCACATAACCACCGGTAAAATAGCTTGTCAGTGACAATACATAGAATTAGGTGCATACATATCAAGTTCCCACCTGTAGTATAACGTGTGTAGATATCAAGTTCCTAACTGCAGCATGGATAAAGTGAATGGATGTTAAGTTCCTTACAGCATCATGAAGTGTGTGAATGCCAAGTTCCTACCTGTAGCATAAGGTAACGTGTGTCGATATCAAGTTCCCGCTACCTGTGGCATGAAGTGTGTGAATGTCAATTCCTACCTGTAGCATGAAGTGTGTGAATACCAAGTTCCTACCTGTGGCATGAAGTGTGTGGATGTCAAGTTCCTGCCTGTGACATAACGTGTGTGAGTACCAAGTTCCTACCTGTGGCATGAAGTGTGTGGATGTCAAGTTCCTACCTGTGGCATAACGTGTGTGGAT
>JABMCL010001590.1:102500-112500 GCA_018857735.1 Alviniconcha marisindica | reverse complement strand
TATTCCTGTCACCACCTGCATCACCCCACTACCCGCTATTCCTGTCACCACCTGCATCACCCCACTACCCGCTATTCCTGTCACCACCTGCACACCCCATACCCATTATTCCTGTCACCACCTGCATCACCCCACTACCCGCTATTCCTGTCACCACCTGCATCACCCCACTACCCGCTATTCCTGTCACCATCACCTATTCCTGCACTACACCCCACTACCCATTATTCCTGTCACCACCTGCATCACCCCACTACCCATTATTCCTGTCACCACCTGCATCACCCCACTACCCATTATTCCTGTCATCACCTGCATCACCCCACTACCCGCTATTCCTGTCGCCATCACCTGTTGTTTTCTGCACCACCATCCGATCATCGATTTCTGCTCAATGTCACAGCCATAATTATAGCAGCCATACCTCTACCGCACCTGGCTCTCATCGCGACATCGCCTGCAGCAACGCCATTTGGACCATGCATGTCCATCAACATGCACAAAGCTCGAAGACTAGATTCCTTTAAATGGGACAAAGCGTAAACGTTAAGAACGGACATCTCTCAGTTGGACAAAACACACAATGGTTAAGACGAACGCCTCTTAGTAGGACAGTTAAAGCACTGAGGTAAGATTGAATGGCTCTTTGTAACACAAAACGCACAATGATTAAGAAGAATGCCTCTTAGTGGGAGAATTAAAATACCGAGGTAAGAATGTACGCCTCTTTGCAACACAAAACGCAGTGATTAAGAAGAATGCCTCTTGATGGGAGAATTAAAATACCGAGGTAAGAATGAACGCCTCTTTGTAACACAAAACACACCGATTAAGAGTGAGTGCGCCAGTGTCTACATTTATCGCTGGCATACCTCTTCCTGATGTTACGGCAACGACAAAATCACTTAGCCAGCTAATGAGCCGCTCACAGTTTTATACAGCTCGCTACAATCAGCCCATGCAGGCTCGCTGAGGGCTTGTCTCAGGGGCCTCAGGGCTAAAACAAGTATAAACATTACAACTGCAAACACCGGATCGGATCGTTACTAGACAGACAGAGAGATGACTGGTTTTAACGCCTTAATTATCAGCTGTGTGCGAACCGTCAGTGTCTCCACTCATAGCAACGAATCCACTGGGCCTGCATGCGTGTTCACCCGCCTGTTAACCTGCGGGTGCGTGCACACCAGTCCGGCTGGGGGGAGTCGATGGAGCGGTTGTGTCAGACCGAGGAATCGGGGGCTTCGGTGCGGTTGTTGCTGTTGGGCTACTAGCAGCGTAGTCCGTATGGCACTGTGATGTCGTCCTTGGACGATGCAAGGGAGCAATAGCACGGGCTGTGTGCTCAGAGATAAAGACGGTGGTAGGGTGGGTGCTGTTGGGCTACTAGTAGCGTAGTCCGTATGGCACTGTGATGTCGTCCTTGGACGATGCAAGGGAGCAATAGTACGGGCTGTGTGCTCAGAGATAAAGACGGTGGTAGGGTGGGTGCGGGCGGTGTACAGGGGATTTCAGGTGTGTGGAAAAAGCAATCCACAATGGATCATGATGTAGGGTAGTAGTTGCTGCAAGGTTGTAGTGTACGTCAGATATAGGCCAACTGTAGCGGTGTCTCAAATAACGTGATCATCACAATCAGTCAGTGGTAGACACCAAAGAGTGTAGCGGGACTCTGGGATCCTGCGACCAATGCTATCGATTCTCAGTGCGAGTTGTACTTCAAGGGAAGTCACACACTCCGAGCATCGCTTTCCGGCACCTTCCTCCAAGGAAGGATGTCGTAAACCAGTGCTTGGAGTTTGGGGAAGTCACAGATGGTGTGATCAGTACAACCGATCAGGTTGTGGCGTAGCGGGGCCCACAGCTGGTGTAATCAATGCCGGTCAGTGTTTAGGAAGTCAAAACACACAAGAGGTTAAGACTGAACGCTTGTTAAAGAGACACGATAAGGCGATGTGCCCATTTCAGCAAAGATGCCTGTCTCAAATTCCAAAGAAACGAGCTGTTTTACACAAAACGAAACAGTGAAAACTACTGATCTGTTAGCAGTGTGTGCGACGTTCCAACATGTGTGTTCTTGTGTTACTATTGAAAGACGGGCATTCTAAAATTTGTGTGTTTTTATCTTCTTGTCTGACAGCTGACAGTCTTCTTAGCTTTTGATCTTTTTCCGAAGAATAAGGCGGGAATCTAATAGGCCTACAATACGAAGGGTCAGAGTTCACTGAGGCAGGGGGCCGGAGCATCAGTATGCTTACAGCAACAGCAACAGCAGCAACAACAATAACAACAATACTTTCTACTTGCCTGCTACTATTACTACTAGCTTACGTTTATAAAGCACTTTTTCTCACAAAGAGCTCGTAGCATTTTACAGTTATTGACAACATCAATGATACGAAAGGCACAAGTACCTCAAACGCACTGAGTCAGGCATATAGCCTGGTCAGGATGTCCCAAAGAGGCAGGGGTCGACACACTGATTGGGGGGGGGGGGGGGGGGGGTCAGTGTTCACTGAAGCTGGTGATTAACACGGTGATTTATGTGCCTCGTTCTGCAAACACTACTCGATGGTGCTCCCATGTGCTGTCAGTGTTCAATCATCATCACTCAAGCCGAGGTCGGCCTGTTTGTCCGTGCGGGCTTTGAAGTGCGTGTGAGTGAATGATCGAACACACACACACACACACACACACACACACACACACACACACACACACACACACACACTCACACACACTCACCTCTGTCTGTCTGTCTGTCTGTCTGTCTGTCTCTGTCTCTGTCTGTCTCTCTGTCTCTGTCTCTCTCTCTCTCTCTCTGTTTGACTGAGTGTAATGGACAGACCCGGCGATGATTGGTCCCCTTTCACGCGCTCCCTTTCCAACTACCACACCACACTCATACGCGGATCTCTGTACATGCCCCATCAGTTACAGAGCACGCCGGCGTCCAGAAGAGTGTTAACGGTGAATGAAATCCAAATTGTCCTTAATTTTCTTTTAATTTTGTAGACGGGCATCTATTTTGTTGTTGTTGAAGAGGTTTACGCCTAGATGGAGCGAGGGAGTGCCTTGTTTGTTTGGTTGGTTGGTTGTGTGTGCAGCAGTTCCACCTTGGAGACATAAAACCTTTCTGCAAGCGTGGCTTCTTTGGACCAGTGCTGTGTCCGTGTTTCCTTGAATGGATAAGGCGCTGGACTGTAAATCCATGGCTATGCAGGGTCCACTTCTGCTGGACCCGACAGAGTAAAGGATTGATTTTCGGTTCTCCCGAGTCAACACTTGTGCAGACTCGGCAGTGCCTGTCTAGCCTTCGTGTGCACGGTACACACCGTGATCGTTGTGCACGCTGAGGGTCTTATGTCCACATTTCCAGGACAAAAGACCTAATGGGTGGCGACATGGGAATGCGCGCATAACCTAGCGCGTAACAGGAGCAGAATAATCAGACTGATGATTGTGTCCACTGCTAATGGAGTTGGTTAGTTCTTATATAACTGAGTGATGTATGCGCTGTCTGCGCTCTGTTCATCTGGCGCTGTGAACAAGCAAAGCTTTGTGTGGATGTCTCTGTGCTCCATATATAATAATTATACATTTTTCATTCATTCATTGATCACGGATTGTAGTTTAGATTCAGTCAAACCTGTCTGACAACAAAACCATGCTAAGCCATGAGTAAAAAGTAAATTACACGGCATCATGTATTATATAAATGATGCTTTGCAGTTTGTTTTTTACTCATCATTGGCTTAGCAAGGACTAGTTTGCAGACAGGTCTGAGCAAACCTTAACTACAATTATCCATTTTACTCCATGTAAAAGATCTCTCTCTCTCTCTCTCTCTCTCTCTCTCTCTCTCTCTCTGTCTGTCTGGCCGGCTGGCTGGCTGTCTGACTGACTGTCTGTCTGTCTGTCTGTCTGTCTGTCTGTCTCTCTCTCTCTCTCTCTCTCTCTCTGTCTCTCTCTCTCTCTCTGTCTCTCTCTCTCTCTCTCTCTCTCTCTCTCTCTCTCTCTCTCTCTCTCTCTCTGTGCGCTTTAACGCCCCTGTACGAATTGACCTAAAAAACAGGAACCATCCATATTATTCATCTAGCCAACATCAGTGTGACACATCCATAAAACGACCGACGTTTCAGCCATTAAGGGCAGAGTGCTCTGAGGTGGCGCGGTGACTAGACGACTTCTGATCCCGCCGACTGAAAACTGATTAGCGAAGTCTCGAGATCGATATCCGGATCCTTGACTGACAGCCAGCTGTAACCAATCCCCGGTCAGGAGGAAGCGACTCACACTAACGAGGCAGCCGGCTGACGGCGTAGTGTTATGATGAGGAATGAGAGGTTGTGAAAAGCAGACCTTTCCCCTCTTTTTCTTCGCATACTGGCTGCTTTAACAACCTGGGATAATTGGAAAGGATGCAAGAAAACGAGACAAAAAAGGGTGGAAAAGGGCTCGTCCATTTAATATTCTGGAGTGATCAAGACAGAAACAGCAGCAAAATAATTCTTCAAGGTTCGATTGTAATGCCTAATGGTGGTCTGCCTTTTCTATCAGTGTCGTCTTCGCATGAGGTATCCGAGAAACGGGCAAACACGTCCAGAGCAGGTGAATACATCAGACATGAAATCGAAAAGAAGAAGAACAACAACAGCAACAACGCAGCAGCAACAGCAGCAGCAGCAGCAGCAACAACAACAACAAAAAGAGACAAAGTTGATCAAAACACACGAAAGGTTAAAAAGAGCTGTTAGTTTAATGAGACGAAGAAAAACACGCACAAACGTTCAGTAACAACACCTTTTTCAAGCAACAACCAGACGGATAATGCACTAACAGAAAATAATAATAGATAACTTTTGTATAGCGCTATTCTCTGGTGTACCCAAACTCACTACGCTTTACAACATTCTCCAACATTGTCTAAGTTTCACAAACATAATACATATAATTATGACAACTAACAATGCATAATATACAAGTACATGTGCCATATGAGAAACAGCAATATATAAAGAAAATGAATCATTATATTACTACCTACCCTTAATTCCATCTCTCCAGTCCCCACCCGCCCCCAACTCACACACACACACACACAAAACACACCACGAATATGAAACAGGTAGCAGTTGGCATGTACAAATCAATCAGAAGGCTTGGCGGAAGAAATGCGTTTTTAGGTTAATTTTGAAAGTTGGGAGGGAGGGAGCAGCTCTCAGGTCAGTCGGCAGCGAGTTCCAGACAGTCGGAGCAATGTAACCAAAAGAACATTTACCGAAGGTTTTCAGGTTTGTTTTTGGAATTTTGAGCAGTCTTTCTGTCGAAGAACGAAGGGAGCGCGATGGTTGATATGTGCAGAGAGAAGAAGACAGGTATGGGGGAAGAGTGCCGTCAAAGTGACGAAAAGCGAGCGTTGCGATATTGTACTGAATGTGGTATTTTACTGGGAGCCAGTGGAGTTCTTTCAAAAGCGGTGTGACATGATCCCACTTCGATTTTTTCAAGATGAGCCGTGCGGCGTTGTTCTGGATCTTTTGTATGCGAGCGATTTGTTCATCGGCTACTCCTGCGAAAGTAGCATTGCAGTAGTCCAATCCTGACGTGATCATAGACGCAACGAGCTTTTCTATGGAACTGTTAGGGGAGGAACGGACGGATAGAGGCGATTCTTCTGAGTGCGAGAAACGTAGTGCGGCAGAAGCTACTGATGTGTTGTTTCATTGACAGTGTCTGGTCAAGATGCACTCCAAGGTACGTAACGGTGGTCTGAAAAGGAATGCAACTTCCATCTATATCTGCAGACTCGCAGCCGACCGAACTGATACGCACTGATGAACCTACAAGCATCATCTCAGTTTTTTTCTGTGTTAAGCTTCAGTTTGCTGCTTTGCATCCATGACAAAGTATCGCTTATACAGGACTGACTGTTGGACTGAGCAGAAGTGAAATCGCTAGGTGGTGCACTGTCAGAGATTTCTGTGTCATCGGCGTACTTGTGATAGTCACAGCTGTGACATGCTATGACATAACAGGGTGAATAGTACAGGTCCGAGGACCGATCCCTGAGGAACACCAAAGACAAGGGGTATTGGTGTGGACATCAAACCGTCAACCACAACAGACTGCGTCCTATCACTTAGGTATGACTCGAACCAAGACAGCGCTAATCCCGAGATTCCAAAAGTGCTCTCAAGTCGTCTTAATAGGATGGTGTGTCAAAAGCAGCACTCAGATCCAACAGTGCAAGTATTGACACAAGTTTCTGATCAGTCTTTGTAAGGAGGCCTTCTAGTACACTCAAAACAGCAGTTTCAGTACTGTGATATTTTCTGTATGCAGACTGTCGAATTTCGAGTAAGCTGTTTGCGCACAGATGAGACTGCAGTTGAAGAAGAACTACCCTCTCTAGAATCTTCGAAACGAATGGGAGATTTGAGACTGGTCTGAAATTTCTTAAATCATTGACATCAAGACCCTGTTTCTTCAGTATGGGTGTCACAGGAGCCTGCTTTAACCCAGATGGGACATTGCCGGTGGACAAAAACATTGACAATCCTTGTGACAAGGGGAGCTAGGTCATGCAGACACTGCTTAGTCAGAGTAGTGGGGATGGGGTCAAGGGTGCAACTTTTAGCTGGTGACTGAGAAATGAGTCTACAGATTAGCTCTTCTGTCACAGGTTCAAACATGGACAACTGAGGCCCGTCGAACTTAAAAAAGGACGGTAGGTCATGGGGACAAGAGTCAAGGTCTTCACGGATCTGCTTAATCTTGGTCACGAAATGGGAATGAAATTGGATTCACTTTGCTTTCAGTTGCTGGAGGAGTGTTGAGGGATAATTCAAGCACGAAGCTGGCGCGTGATGTAATGCCTAATGTTTTCATTAGAAAGACATGTCTGCCAGCGTTTAGAAACAAAATCCAAACACACATCAGGTCAAAATGAAAACATATTAGTGGAGATTACTGATACTGAAACTTTTGTGTTGTTTTTGACTGCGAGCAACACGTTAAACAATACATAGTGTGTGTGTGTGTGTGTGTGTGTGTGTGTGTGTGTGTGTGTGTGTGTGTGTGTGTGTGTGTGTGTGTGTGTGTGTGTGTGTGTGTGGTGTGTGTGTGTGTGTGTGTGTGTGTGTGTGTGTGTGTGTGTGTGTGTGTGTGTGTGTGTGTGTGTGTGTGTGTGTGTGTAAGTGATGAGAAATATGTTGAATGAAGTGTCGTAGTATGTTTATGTAATTAATATGGTTCATTGTGCTCTAGGTTGCTTATACATATTTTGTTGACCTTATTGTTTTTTCTATTGTGCGCTTCGGGCTCACGTGAGGTGTAAACGCCTTAAAAATACTCTTTTGCATTACATATAAATCAGCATCACCGCCAATAAATTGGATACTTCCAAATACTCTCTGTGTTGACGATTGCCGTAACTGACTGTGGCCTTTCCTATCCTTCAGTGTTCGTCTTCGCAAAAAATGCCGGAAGAACAGATAACGAAAAGCCAAGAGCAGAATAATTATAGTTTGATGATTACTTTGAATAATTACACGGTTCGACGAAAGTTTCAAGCGACGAGCCAACCTTTAAATGAAGCTTCCCGGGTTGTTCGAACAGTTTCATAATGCACATATTCTTCCAGTTTGATTGTGTCCATGCTTTATCTCACTAATTGCTGACATTAAATTCTCCTGTGTTATAGTCAGTACGAAACAAGTGCACATGAACGATCAATAAACCAGCAAATCAGATGGGAAGCTTCTTTCTTCTGCGTTCGAGCATGGTTCTGCTTGTTAGTTTGGTGGTTTGGATGAAGGCTGCGGTTATCGGGAGGTCCTCCATGCTTCCGCAAAGCTGTTTTCTCAGCGTTGCTCAATGGGGCCACTGCGGCGAAGGACCGAAGAAAAACGGAACACTGTTTGAGCATAAAGTATACTACATCAAAAAAGACAGGATACGGTAACGCACACAAGAGGAAGAAGTAGAAGAGAAAAGCAGATGTGCCTACGTCGTATCAGTGTGACAAAACCCCGACATGTATTTTATAATTACGGATTAGGGACTCAGCACATGCGTCGCATGCGCCATGGACAAAATAATAAGCCGATCACATCATGGACAAAACGGGTCACTTGAAAAATGAGTTTCTCGCATCGTTGCCAAAAAGAGTCACTCCCATTATGGACAAAAAGAGTCGTTGCATTATGGACAAAAAAAACTTGCTCGCATCATGGACAAAAAGAGTTGTTTGCATCATAGACACACACACACACACACACACACACACACACACACACACACACACACACACACACACACACACACACCACACACACACACACACACACACACACACACACACACACACACACACACACACACACACACACACACACACACACATACACACACTCACACACTCACATTAAAAAATGCATCATGCACACAAAAAAGTGCTCGCATCATGGACAAAATGGGCCTCGAAAATAATAATGTGGGATGTTGGCGTCCGCTCAGAACAAAAATCAATGCTGAAACAAAGAAAAAGAAAAAGAAAAAGAAGGCGAAACACGTTCACCGTGATTTACTCTGACTGCTGATGATCCTTACTGCGATCGCGTGACTGGTTTATGGCGGCGGCACAGGCATCTGACACTGGTATTTCTTAAAAAGAAATGTTTAACTGAGCTCAGCAGAATTTCAATAGTACCAAAATTCAGTAAATGCGGACGGGGAATATGGACGGGGTGTGTGTGTATGTGTGTGTGGGGGGGGGGGGGGGGGGGGGGGGGGGAGGGGGGGAGGAGGCAGGACAACCGCCTCCTTTTCCGTTGAGACAGAATTAACGACGGTCCACACGAACATGGTCCATACTTCAATGAGTTGGAATGGCCCCCGCGGCAATGTTACTGTCAGTGCTGGTTCATCGTCGCACAGCTGCACTCCGCCCTGCTCCTCCATACGTCTTCATCTGCTGTGTGACTTCCGTCTTCGCATCATGGGATGAGGTGGCCAGGTCGAGTCTTGTCAAAGCTTGCATTACAGTGAATCTCCCCCTCCGACGAAACAGCTGGGTCATCAGCATTGCCTCTTTCGCACAAAAAAGGCCCCAATCTTAAGAGAACAAAGACAGAAGGGGGGGGGGGGGGGGGGGGGGGGGTAAGGAAAACGAAAAACATCCAGCAGAAGTATTTTATCTGCCGGTGGTGATGATTATTTAAACGATTGGGGTGGAGGGATGGGGGGGGGGGGGGGGCGTGAAGGGAAGGAAGGGGGGGGGGGGGAGGTGGGAGGGGAGTGAAAAACGAAAAACGTACAGCAGAAGTATTTTATCTGCCGGTGGTGATGATTATTTGTAACGACTGTCCTTCCACCTTTTGGTTATCTTCTAGGGTAATTTGCCCATGGCATTCATGTCTGTGATGAAAGCGTGTGCTTAAAACATGTTACTAAAAAGATGAAGAAAAAAAACTAGTAACAAACAAACAAAACAAAAAGACACTCAGATCTGCCTGAAAAAGCAGTGTCAACAAAGACCCACTTGATCCATTCTGCCACGGAGATTCAATCAATAGCTTTGTGTACCGTCAATCTCAGCCTCAATCTCAGCACTTCCGGTATTGGCAGGTTTCTGAGCAGGGGTAATCAGTATCAGGGCTAGAGGGCAGGGGTAATCAGTATCAGGTGACGGAGCCGTGGGCACTGTGGGAAAACTGCCGGTGGCACCGTTAAGTGTCGTCGGTTCGCTCGAGTGTGGTCCGCTGGCAGGAACCGGTCGTCCGTCATTTTGTGATGGGTGGCTTACGTGCCGGCTGGACAAGGCTGGGCCTAGTTTTTAAAGCTGTTTTCTAACTAGGTATTTGTTTTCCTGTTGTTATTTTGTTTTCTTGTTTTTGTTGTTTTGTTGTAGTTATTGTTGTTTTTTGCTTGCTTGCTTGTGTGTTTGTGTGTGTGTGTGTGTGTGTGTGTGTGTGTGTGTGTGTGTGTTGTGTGTGTG
>JABMCL010001590.1:62500-97500 GCA_018857735.1 Alviniconcha marisindica | reverse complement strand
AGAGAGAGAGAGAGAGAGAGAGAGAGAGAGAGAGAGAGAGAGAGAGAGAGAGAGAGAGAATATAAAGTGTGTGCGTGCGTGTGTGCGTGCGTGCGTGCCTGCCTGCCTGCCTGCCTGCCTGCCTGACTGACTGTCTGTCTGTCTGTCTTGTCTGCGTATGTATGTGTGTGTGTGTGTGTGTGTGTCTGTGTCTGCGTGTGTGTATACCCATACATATGTCTGTCTGAGCATATGTTGTGGATGTAACTATGTGTGTCCACGAGTGCATTGCTGAGTTATTATGTGTGAGTGCGTACAAGTGAGTGCATAATTATGTGTGTGTTGTGTGTACGCGCTCGCCCGTTAATGTATGATTGCGGGTCTTCTTGTTTCTTTGTGTTCTATGTGTCCCTGTAGTATGAACCGTGTTGCCGTGTGTCCCGTGCAGGCCCAGGCGTGGTGGAGCAACTTCTGAAGGAACTGGAGGAGAGGGTGGACAACCTGGAGAAACGCTACAAAGACAAACTGCAGGACAAACGGGTAGGCGCCCTCAACTAACACGCACGCACACATACACATGTTCACGCACGCATATCCACTCACGCCTATGCATACACGCGAGCGCGCCTGCGCACACACACTCACACACACGCGCGCGCGCACACATACACACACACACACACACGCACAGCGCAACCACATACAAACACAGATACACACGCGCACGCACGCGTGCATCCCCATGCACGCACTCACACACACACACACACACACACACACACACACACACACACACACACACACACACACACACACACACACACACACACACACACACACACACACACACACACACACACACACGTGCGCGCGCACACATACGCACCCCTGTCTTCTCTGTCTCTGTCTCCGTCTCCGTCTCTGTCTGTCTCTGTCTCTGTCTTTGTCTTTGTTTCTGTCTCTGTCTGTCTGTCTGTCTGTCTGTCTGTCTGTCTCTCTCTCTCTCTCTCTCTCTCTCTACACACACACACACACACACACACACACACACACACACCACACACACACACACGCACGCACGCACGCACGCACGCACGCACGCACGCACGCACGCACGCACGCACGCACGCACGCACGCACGCACGCACATACTTCTGAAGAACCGACTGCGTGTTTGGAAGACGTGCGGAAGTGGCAGGAAAGGACAAGTGTAGCCTTATGTCTGGAGGCTGGCTGTAGACGGTGCATGAAGCAGGCCACTGTTCAGCGTGCGGCGGAGGGGGTTTCCACACTCTGAGAAGCTGTAGTCGCCATGCTCTTTGGCATGGTTGCTTTGCCGTGTACACGTCTAATTGCATGTCCAAAAAGAACACTGCATCCTCTGTATGGTGTTAACTAACCCTCAGAACATCTACCTGGTGGTAACTGACATTGCGAACACCTACATGGTGCAATCGGACCTTTAAAACACCTACCTGGTGGTAGCTAACCTTCAGAACACCTGCATTGTGGTAACTGACCTTCAGACCACATCCACTTCATGATGGTAAAAATAATGACCTTCAGAACACTGCATTCTCTGCATGATGGTAACATAAATGTTGCTTCTGCATGTGACATTCACTTTGTAACACTTATAATTCCACACAACGAAGCCGAATTTTAATTCAGGCCTTCTCAATTCAGTACTACACAGACATGATACCAAGGGCCACTTAAAACAACCGTAGCAGGCCTGGTCAGGTCAAGTCATCGCTGGTCAGGTCCTCAAGTATGAAAATAAGTAACTGGTGTTCATCGCCAAACCAACGTTGTTGGTCAAATCAAAGCGAATCAGATGCTGGCCTTTGAAAACCAAGACGTCTGGTTGAAGAGAACCGTCCTTGTCTCATATTTCTGACTGAAGTCGGTTTTGGGGTAACGGTAGTTTTGAGCTGTGCACCGGAATGGGTCAAAACAAATAAATACTGGCAAAGCGATTGTACTCATTCTGCTGAATGTGCAATGATGTGTGCAACGATGTGTTGCTGTTGTTGCTGTTGCCTTACTCTTCTTCGTCTTCTCTTCCTCCCTCCTTCTTCTTCTTTGGTCGTTCTGCCTGTCCATTAAGCTGTTTACACGTGTCTGTGTAAACAAAAAAATTGCTTTACGATTGTTAAAAACGGGTTATGACATTGCGAGTATTGCCACATATTATGGATAAAAGGAGCATAATTGTCTGAATCAAGACACAAAGCGGAGCGTGTGAGACAAGTCCCAGTCTGCTGAAGTGTGCACATGGGGATAGGACAGTGAGAAAGGAGGTCTTAGGGAAATGGGAAAATAGTCACCCAGCCCGCGATCAATATGACGCTAGTGTATGCATGGCAGCAGCGTGGGCTTTTGGTGGGCGACCAGAATCCACATGCAGCCGTAGACTCTTCGCTGTTGGCCACTAGCATCGCGAGTCTGGGAGAGGAGAGGCGGCTTTAAATTGGCCCTTGCAATTCAGCAGCCACCTCTGTAATTCTGCACTGTTCGGGCAGAACACAGTCAGTGTAAACATTCACTTTTCAGATAACTGTTTTTTTTTAAAACTCCTTTTCATCGCCTTTTTCGTCTTTTTGTATTCTTTCTTTGCCTTATTCCTCCCGCGCCCCCCTCCCCCCCCCCCCACCCCCCTCCCTTCTTTTCCTTATTTATTTTAATCCTTCTTCTTATTTGCTTTGTTTTTTGTTCGTTTGTTCGTTTTGTTTCTTGTTCTCACACATTCTCCTCTTCTCCGTTTTCTTCTTCTTTTTCTCTCCCCCTGCCTGCCACATACACACACACACACACACACACACACACACACACACACACACACACACACACACACACACACACACACACACACACACACACACACACACACACACACTCACATGCACATTTTAACCCCTCCTCTCTCTCTCTTATTTGGTTTCTTTGGATCGATCGAGTGCTTAACTCTTGTCACTAAGATACCGCACAAGACGGGGATCAGATTTTATTAAATCAAGTTCCGCCATTCCTTGAAATGCCCACAGCTATTTGGGTGATGAAAAAACAAATCGGAAAATGGCAAAAAGAAAGGAATTTCTCAGCGTCTTGTGTGTGTGTGTGTGTGTGTGTGTGTGTGTGTGTGTGTGTGTGTGTGTGTGTGTGTGTGTGTGTGTGTGTGTGTGTGTGTGTGTGTGTTCAAAATATCACCATGAAAGCGTCCTTTAGGCCTATCAGTCGTATCCTGGAACGGGGAAGAAATAATTATTCAGAAATAAAACAGACGTCGGATCTTGTCACTTTACTCGCGATGAGAATCGTCCGCAATTTTAGCCGATTCTAACATCTGCGAGATGGAGGACCCCCTGTTTGCAAAGCTATTTGTCAAGCAGCTAAGCTCTCCCTCTGTTGGAAAAAAAGAGAAGCCAAAATTTCTATTATAAAAAGCGTAAATCTGAACAGATGTTACAAATGGGAGCGCGCGAGCGTTTTGTGCAAAAATCACGCCATCCTGAGTTATTGGATGAAGCAGCTTTGTCAGAAGATCGATTTTTTTCTCCGTTGTGTGTGTGTGTGTGTGTGTGTGTGTGTGTGTGTGTGTGTGTGTGTGTGTGTGTGTGTGTGTGTGTGTGTGTGTGTGTGTGTGTGAGTGCGCGTGCAGGGCTGGGGTGGGGGGAGGGGGAGGGGGGGTGGGGTGCTTGCGTGCGTGTATTTGCGTGTATGGGCATGCGTGTGTACGTGTATGATATTACATTCTTACTTCAGGGCGTTTACAAAATCTTGTTATTTTTCCCGTGAGCTCCCCCTTTTTACCCCCCCCCCCCCCCCCCCCCCCCACACACACACACTTTTTAAAAAAAAAATTTTAAATACTTTTTTTGGGGGTCGCGAAAGGCTTTTTTAGACCAACGCCTTTTGAATATAGATGCATAAAATGGGTTTCTGCAAATCTGTCTGTCTGTCTGGAGACCATATGTCTATGTGCACACACATGCACACACGCGCGCACGCACGCACACACACATACACCCAAACCACTTTTTTTCTCTCTCTCTCTCTTTTTTTTAAATATTTTTTACTAAGGTCAATATGCAAACCACATTTGTTACTAAGGTCAACATACAAACCATTTTTGTTACTGGAGTCATCGACGAAGCGTCTTGGTTTCATTCTGAAATAAACAATTTATAATCAATATTTGTGCATGCTGCAGAATTCCATTCCTGAACTTTTATTTTCAGATTCCGGGGAAATTTCGCACAGGCTCCGGCAAACCAGGGGAGGTCATCGTGAACATCGCACGAGAGGAGCAGGCAGCGTTTATCGTTACTGGCACGCGCGGTCTGGGCAAGTTTAGGCGAACCATCATGGGCAGCGTCAGCGATTACATCGTGCACCATTCCCCTGTTCCCGTGCTGGTGTGCAGGCGTAGGAACGACGACAAATAGCTACAGGGAGTCACTGTTGTCACCAAAGGAGTGTAGTGCTGTGCAGGTGTAAGAACGACGACAAATAGCTACAGGGAGTCACTGTTGTCACCAAAGGAGTGTAGTGCTGTGCAGGTGTAAGAACGACGACAAATAACTACAGGGAGACACTGTTGTCACCAAGGGAGTGTAGTCAGTGTGTGCAGGTGTAAGAACGACAAATAGCTACAGGGAGTCACTGTTGTCACCAAAGGGATGTAGTGCTGTGCATGTGTAGGAACAACAAATAGCTACAGGGAGTCACTGTTGTCACCAAGGGAGTGTAGTCAGTGTGTGCAGGTGTAAAAACGACAAATAGCTACAGGGAATCACTGTTGTCACCAAGGGAGTGTAATGCTGTGCAAGTGTAGGGACGACAAATAGCTACAGGGAGTCTCTTGTCACCAATGGAGTGTAGTCAGTGTGTGCAGGTGTAGGGACGACAAATAGCTACAGGGAGTCACTGTTGTCATCAAGGGAGTGTTGTGTGTGCAGGTGTAAGAACGACGACAAATAGCTACAGGGAGTCACTGTTGTCACCAAGGGAGTGTTGTGTGTGCAGGTGTAGAAACGACTAATAGCTACAGGGAGTCACTGTTGTCACCAAGGGAGTGTAGTCAGTGTGTGCAGGTGTAAAAACGACAAATAGCTACAGGGGAGTCACCGCTGTCACCATGAAAGTGTAGTCAGTGTGTTCAGGTGTAAGAACGACAAATAGCTACCAGGGAATCACTGTTGTCATCAAGGGAGTGTAGTGTGTGCAGGTGTAAGAACAACAAATAGCTACAGGAGAGTCACTGCTGTCAGCAAGGGAGTGTAATCAGTGTATACAGGTGTAAGAACGACGACAAATAGCTACCAGGGAGTCACTGTTGTTCAGATGTAAGAGCGACAAATCGTAGCTACCCTACAGGGGAATCGCTGTTTTCAGCAATAGATTCTAGTGCGTGCAGATGCCAGAACGACAAACAGCTAGAGGGAGTCCTTCTCAGTAAGACTATAGTGTGTGCTGACATGAGAATGACAAGTGGCTTGACTAGAGGAGTCATTGCTGTTAGAGAGATTTTAGTGTGTGCTGTCATAAAAACGACGACAATTAGCTTGTGAGTCGCTATTGTCAGTAAGAAATTTTGGTGTGTGCTGTCATAAAAACGACGACAAATAGCTTGTGAGTCGCTATTGTCAGTAAGAGATTTTAGTGTGTGCTGTCATAAAAACGACGACAATTAGCTTGTGAGTCGCTATTGTCAGTAAGAGATTTTAGTGTGTGCTGTCATAAAAACGACGACAAATAGCTTGTGAGTCGCTATTGTCAGTAAGAGATTTTAGTGTGTGCTGTCATAAAAACGAGGACAAATAGCTTGAGAGTCGCTATTGTCAGTAAGAGATTTTAGTGTGTGCTGTCATAAAAACGACGACAAATAGCGTGAGAGTTACTATTGTCAGTAAGAGATTTTAGTGTGTGCTGTCATAAAAACGAAGACACATAGCTTAAGAGTCAGTATTGTCTGTAAGAGATTTTAGTGTGTGCTGTCATAAAAACGAGGACACATAGCTTGCGAGTCAGTATTGTCTGTAAGAGATTTTAGTGTGTGGTGTCATAAAAACGAAGACAAATAGCGTGAGAGTCAGTATTGTCTGTAAGAGATTTTAGTGTGTGGTGTCATAAAAACGAAGACAAATAGCGTGAGAGTCAGTATTGTCAGTAAGAGATTTTAGTGTGTGCTGACATAAAAACGACAACAAATCAAAAGCTTGAGAGAATCATGTACCACAGGCGGTAATGAGATTTTAGCGAGTGCTGACACAAGAACGACGACAAATAGCTTTAGAATGCCACTGTCATTTTTCGTAATATATTAATGTTCTAGTGTGTAGAAACAATCAATAAAGTGTCAAACAAAATTTTCTAGCAAATAATGTTATTTTAGGGCCGTACCATACTAAAGACATTCAGCGTGTCCAAAGCATGCTGCTGGTTTACTGAGATCCAGTTCTGGACATTAACAGTCTATAAAAAAAAAAAAATGAGACCTTACAATTTCGATTTATATAGCCTCTGACTGTCTTGTACCCTTTCGTTGAAGAGGTAAAAGGACAGTTCTGGGATTCATGTTTCAGTGTAGTATGATGTTCGATCTTCCATGTTTGTGATCCACGCCTTGTGTGTTGTTTTTCTGTTGTTGTTTTTATATATTTATTTTATTTATTTATTTTTATACAAAGATACTTACATGGGGCAGTCGAGAACATGCGGCATTGATGCATTCAAAAAAAATCTGGTAATCTCCGGTTTTGATAAAACTTGCATATTTAAATATGCAAATGATTAGCCAATGCGCCCCGCGGTGGAAATCTGGACACAATCTTTAATTGCTCAAAATTGTTGCTTCTGTTTCCATTTTTCTGAAGCCTAAGCTTAACGAAATCAGGGAAAATAAAACATTTGTGGTTTTGTTGAATATGGTTTTCCTCTGCCTATTCTCTTCGTCACCGTTTTTGTTGTCTTCATCGTCGTCGTACTTCTGTTTCTTTCTTTCTTTGTGGTATTCCCGCCGATCAAAACACTGATTTTGTTCTGATCGAAAGCGTTGACGGAGTGAATGCAGCAGAGCAGTCTATAAATTCAACCTACGTGTCGCTACTACGCAGTCTTGGTCTTTTTCCACAAGCAAATTGCCTGAAACGATAGTATTGAAATTTACAAACGAGGGGAGCGTAACCTGTTTAGGTTATTTTCTGGTGTTGTGTCCCTTCCTACTTGCTACCCAATGCGTTACTAGAGTAACACCGGTCCCCGCCAGTACCTCTCAAGAAAATAAATCGGCGTTAAACGAGTCTCACAACAGTTTTAGTAACCACGACAATGTGTGTCAAAGAAAACTGCTCACGTTCTTTTGCATGTGGTTCTTCTGGAACAGGACTTCACAATTGTTCCTTTTAATCATTATAAATTATGGCTGCGCTGGCGAATCTTACGAGAGACAGATGGTGCGAATAATTATGGGCTTTTTCGAGCGCGTATCATTATACCATCTTGAATTGAACTGAACCGAATAAATGTCCTGGCTGTCACCCGACATTCTTAAAATCCGGCCACCAGGAAGTGTGATAAACGTGTCTACATGGGCGATTCTTGGTGTTGTTCACTTTTAAGTTAATGTTTTTATCTGCCTGTGGCGTACCACATTTACTGTGAGTAAGGGAAAAAAGAGAGGAACTGTTGTCTCAAATTGTAAGGCGCCACATGAGTTATACGTTACGCTATACTTTTAACCCAGGCCATGCCGGTGCAGCCATGCTGTTTTGCCGGTCACCTTGTGTGTGTGTGTGTGTGTGTGTGTGTGTGTGTGTGTGTGTGTGTGTGTGTGTTGTGTGTGTGTGTGTGTGTGTGTGTGTGTGCAATCATTTGTCATAGAGTGTGACAGCAAGTGATTGTACGTTTGTTTTATTGTTGTAGTTCTTTTGCTCTTACCTTCATACGTGTGTTTAATACACTCACCACGATTTATATGTGGAGACAGAGATGTATTATGTAGTTAGGCAACACGTTATTTGTTTCGTCGTCAGTGCGTCACACACACACACACACACACACACACACACACACCACACGCACACACGCACACACGCACACACGCACACACACACACACACACACACACACGCACACTTATGCACACACACGCGCACACTTATGCACACACACGCGCACACTTATGCACACACACGCGCACACTACACAGACACGCGCGCACAGCACCACACACACACGCGCGCGCGCACGCACACACACACACGACGCCGCACGCACACGCACACACACACGCACGACACACACACACACACACCACAACACACACACCACACCACACACACACACACACACACCACCCACCACCACCACCACCACCACCACCACCACCACCACCACCACCACCACCACCACCACCACACCTCTACATAATATGAGTAAGAGAGGCAAAGTGGCCCATGGAACAGGGAATCTTTCTCTAAAGCTGCAATTCTTTCGTTGTCGACGAACCAACCCATCAAGGTGCACTTTTCACTATTCGACTATCGATACAATTTTACAAAGCAAGGGCATTCAGTCACTAGGCCAACTTCTGGGCGACTTCGACACGCTACAGGTGTACCAGACCACACTCCGAACCTTAGTTTCCCTACACTCCGAACCTAAGTTTCCCTGCATCCCTCCCAACCTCTGATGCTGGCCTACGTAACTTGAGCACCAAAGAGAAACTGTCAGTTAGCCGACAGTTTTCGGAGGCCTATGGCGTGACCAGTTATGGCAGTGGTTGGAGGAAGGACGTGGTAAAGGGAGTTGGAGGGCCTAGTTCACACCACGGTCTGGTTTCTTGGCGAGTAACTGCCACAAGTTCCGTCGTTGCACGCGACGCTTGCATGTAAACATCCGGCACGTCCGCCACGGGTTCGTAATGGCCCCGTCCAGGATGAAGATGTAGGCTAGTAAGTAAACATGGTGCTTAACGTCCACAGAAACCATCATGCTTATTAGGGACTGGGAGAAGGGGGGAAGGGGGTATGGAGGTGGGGGGAGAGGGAGATTATATACCTATCGCTACACTGTCACTATCAGCATGATTCCTGCATTAAGATGGGCAGTGATGAGAGCCATTTTAATGTTTCAGTAGGAAGTGATGGACAAAGTCACAAGACAGTGTCCACAAACCACAACCTTTTTGAAGAGAAAGGAGAACCGAAGCGGTATCGAACCGAGGTCCTTCCGCTTACCAGCCTAACGCCTTACCGCTAGGCCAAACCGGCTCACGAGATATAGGCTACGTTTGGTGGAGTTTATATACCTTGTTTTTACTTCCATGCCAGAAAGGTCAACGTACCCTATTCAAGTCTTTGTTGTCATGTGACGTCTTTCCAGCGCTAATGATCTCCCTTTGTTTGTTCGATTCGCTGACGGTTCGAACGATGTGGTATATGCCATCTGTGAGCAGAGTGACCATAGCTTTGTGGGCAGCTTCAATAGAAACGCTTCATACAAAAATTGCTTGAGTTGTTTGCTACAAACATAATGCCTTTCATTATATATATATATATATATATATATATATATATATATAATATAACCATCTTGACTGAACTGATATAAAGTTTTATATATATATATATATATATATATATATATATATATATATATATATATATATATAATGAAAAATCAAACAATATATATATATATAAACCAATGGCTTAACCAATTATGTGAGAGACTGGAATGTTGATGCTGTGACCTGAGTGTAGGTGGAGACGACTCCGACACAGTAAGTGTGGACCACCATGGTTCACTGCTACCGCTCACATAACTTGTGAAAACCATTTTAACCTGATGTTTCGTTGTCTTGACGTCCTGGTGTTTTCTGTGACACTATAGCTGACCCGGTAACGCACGGGTTGCGTACAATGTGTTGAATTCTTCTTGTGCTAACGCCAGGGTTGCATACTATGAGTCTGTGTCGTTGATCGTTGTTAATTCGTGTCGTACATGTCAGTGTTTGATATTTTGTTATGAATGACAAATAAACTGCGCCCATCGTTGAAGGTAGAATTTCTTGCTTGTTGTTGTGTATTGTTTGGTAATCTCTCTCTCTCTCTCTCTCTCTCTCTCTCTCTCTCTCTCTCTCTCTCTCTCTCCCCCCCCCCCCCCACCCCCACCCCCTCCGCCTCCTCCTCCTCCTCTCCTCCTCCTCTCTCTCTTGCATATCATCTGCCCATTGTTTTCGCTGTTTCCTCTTGTTTTTCACGTACGCACCCCCACACGCCCCCCCCCCCCAACACACATACGTACGCACGCTGCACGATATGCACGCACACACACACACACACACACACAACACACACACACACACACACACACACACACACACAAAATGTACGCAAGCGTACGCACGCTGCACGCATATGCACGCACACACACACACACACACACACACACACACACACACACACACACACACACACACACACACATATGTACGCAAGCGCACTCCGCGCAAGCACGCTGCTCGCACGTACACATACACGCACACACACGAAAACAATGCGCTCTGTTTAAACCGCTGTAAACTCGCACGACCGCACGGTAAATCTTCAAATCAAAACGGACCGACAATGGTGGGATCCCTTTTATGACCGACAGGGATATGTCAGTGATCCAGGCTGTTCTAGCTGTACGTGTGCGCTGAGGGCTGGGGGCAGCAGTCGTTTCTGTCCTGACGTAAGTGTGCTGACGGCGGGTTAAACTGGACCAGCTGCCGGCCAGTGCGCCGACCCTCCTGGGGGGGAACCGTCACTCCTCCGCTGATAGCATCCGCGTCCTGCCAACCATTGTGCAACGACGTCGCCCCATCTCTTCTCCGTCCCACTCTAATCAGCAGCAATCGGATTTTAAAACCCGAATTACAAGTGTGTAATACCCACAAGAGGGAATTAATGCAAACCTGAACAGAACTTCGCTTTCAACACTTTGGGAATATCGGATGACCAACACAGGGCGGCTGTGCGTGAACGGTACATTGTTTCACTTGTGTTTCCATCACAGCTAGTGCATTCAGTAGAACAGAAACACATACGCATTAAACACATTGGAACGACGCAGAACAAAAAGTCATGATAATGCACAGGCCGAACCTGTCATCGACGTTCGTCATTGTCGTCGCCGGCCTTTTGTCTCCCACCGTCCTGGGGTTGGTGGGCACAGCGAAGGAGAGGTGTGCCAAAGGCGCCACGTTCGCCTACAACTTCCTGGACTGCACCACGTACTACATGTGTGTGCACGAGTCGCCCGTGCTGATGCCCTGTCCCGGTGACCTGGTGTTCAGCATGAGGGAGGAGAGCTGCGTGCACAGGTACGACTTCACCAACGACTGCCCCTCCTCTGTCACCCTTCCGCCGCCACTGGGTGAGTTAATTGTTGGCCTTGGTCTGGACTGGTTGATCGACTGGCTCACTGGTTGACCTGTTGGTTGACGGTACGGTTTATTAGTAGATTGGGTCATTGGTTGACAGTGCAATTTGTTAGTATTTGGGTCGACCAGTTCATTGCCGGGTTGACTAGTTCAGTGGCGGGCTGGTTTGCTGGTTGGTTGGCTCATTGGTTGACTAGTTGATTGACGGTATGGTTTGTTAGTAAATTGGGTCATTGGTTGACCAGTTCAGTGACGGGCTGGTTTACTGGTTGGTTGGCTCATTGGTTGACTAGTTGGTTGACGGTATGGTTTGTTAGAAAATTTGGGTCATTGGTTGACTAGTTCAGTGACGTGCTGGTTTGCTGGTTGGTTGGCTCATTGGTTGACTAGTTGATTGACGGGTTGGTTTGCTTGTTGACTTACGTGCTTTCCGGAATAGGTAGTTATTTCTTCACTACATGACTGATCACTGGTTAACCGATTATGTAATTGACGGACTGATCAACTGACAGTTTGATTGGCTAACTGGCTAGTTAACTGACAGATTAGTTAGTTGATTGACTAATAGACTAGTTGATTGTCTGTTTGGCTAACTGATTGAGTGAATGAATCGGCTGGCTCGCTGTAAAGACAGGCTGACTGGGACTGAAATCCCAGGTAGGGTGTGGAATGGAATCTGTATCATTGAATGCCAGGGTGTGTGTGTGTGTGTGTGTGTGTGTGTGTGTGTGTGTGTGTGTGTGTGTGTGTGTGTCTTCTTCTTCTTCTTACAGTGTGTACATTTTGCATCTTTGGAATGATATATTCGTCGTTTTTTAAGCACACGTGTGAAACTTGTTACTGTGAGGAAGGAATTGTTTTGTTTTTTTACGACGGTTATATCAGAGCGATGTAATCGTGAATGTGTGTATGACTGTGAATGCTCTCAACACCATGCCTCACCCCATGCGTATTTTTATTTGCACGCATCAGTAAAGACACTGACTGAGTAAATGAATGAGTGAGTGAGTGAGTGAGTGAGTGAGTGATCGATTTACTGATTGTTTGATTGATGTTGGCATTGGTTTTCAGTCAGTTACACGTCTACTCCAGAGACGAGGGACACTGAGGTGACGGAGTCAGCCGACATCAGTGAAATGTGAGTCAAGGAGGGCAGTTTGGTCAATAGGTTTATATGGATCTTCCCTAGGAACAGTCATGATGTAGGTCACCAAGGTAACCAAGCTCGAAGGCGAGGCTTAGGGGCGTTGGCTACGGTGCAGACTACAAAACCGGTACATGCGCTCGCCATTTTTGCACACCCAGCCTCGTTTTCGATGTCGTGACCCGCTGTGACCTTGCTCATTAAGAAGGGCCTTTTACAAGATAAAGATACGACACAAGACAATTTGATTAACCCATTGCGGAAATTACGTGGTCTGCCATAAAACGTATCATATAATAAGATACTTCGTCTGGGGCACAGAGTGATTTATCTCGTGATGCATTTGACTTTGATCACCTTGTACTGGGTTTGTTTACTGCTTTTCCATGTGTTTTCTTCCCCACCTGTGTCTATCAGCCTTTATCTACAACTGCTTGTTTTTGGGTTTCTTTCGTCGTTTCTTAGTTTTGCTTGTTTGTTTCTAAGTCTCGACTTCATATAAACTTGCACAGCTTACTGAATTTTAAAACAATTTAATTGTTTTTCTCCCCCATTCGTTCGTTGTGAACTTAAATCAACATCGGAATAAAACAAATTATATCACGGCAGTATTATTCCCACATGTCGTCGCAATGCTATTCATCACGCAGTTACTAATATATGAATATTTTTTTTATACAGACAGATAGTTATTTTGCCTCTCTCTCTCTCTCTCTCTCTCTCTCTCTCTCTCTCTCTCTCTCTCTCTCTCTCTCTCTCTCTCTCTCTCTCTCTCTCATTAACGGCAATAGATTTTGTCTGCCATAAATGTGTTTGTGTGCAGGTTGCTTGCCTTGATAAAGAAAACATATGTGGAAGATGTGCGTATCGTTCCGTGATGTCCGATTCAAAAGTGTTCTATCTTGACAGGCTGCTTTTTCCTCTTCTCTATCGATACCCCTAGCTGTCATTCCAGAGTGTCATCACACGTGATCAGTCAAGTCTTCGTCAGCGCAGGTGTACCCGAGATGCGGAGAGGCTGATCCATCCTGACATGTGTCATCGTTACTACGACTGCCACTCCACCAGCAACGACACCCTCAACCCGCTGCTGCAGCCAGTGGAACACGAGTGCCCCTACCCGCAGCTGTTTGACGACGACTCCAAGACCTGCGCCCCTTTCACTGGCGTGGAGTGCGGTGATCGTCTGGAGCCTACAAATCCATGTAGGCCCATTCTGTGCCCTCCAGTGCACGCCGCTTCCATGGTCACGATGACACCGACAGAGAAACACACGAATACACACGGACACGCTGACATACCAGAAGACACTGACAGACAGGCAAAGAGATACAGACACACTGACAGACAGCAACATGCACACACACACACACACACACACACACACACACACACACACACACACACACACACACACACACACACACACACACACACACACACACACACACACACACACACACACACACACACACACACACACACACACACACACACACACACACACACACACACACACACACACACACACAAACCACAGATTGCCGGCCCACATGTACATGTGTGTTACATCGAATAACATACATTATTCTCTTATCAAAACTTTACCAGTCTATATTATTATTAGGCGTTTGGTAGAGCATACTACTATAGAGCGTACTTGCTCCTTCAGTTTCAGTTCTTTTAGCACCCACTACAGCAACTGTTATTCCTAATATCAAACACAGCAACAGCAGTAGGAGCAACCACAACAGCAGAACAGAGAGAGCGAGCGAGCGAGCGAGCGAGAGAGAGAGAGAGAGAGAGAGAGAGAGAGAGAGAGAGAGAGAGAGAGAGAGAGAGAGAGAGAGAGATTCTCCTTTCATGATCGCCATCGTATTACGAGCGTTCTCATCCTGACAGGTGAGTACAGCGCTAACCACTGTAACAGTGCCCACTGCGTCCCCTGCCAGATGTACTGGGCGAGCTGCCAGGACCTTGACGACGGCCTTCACCCCTGGGAAAAGGGTGAAGGTCACGTGCACTGGGTAGACTGCCGGGACGGACGAAACGTGGGTCAAGGACGCTGCGACTCTCAAAATGGTGTTCCATACGTCTTCTCTCAGCACTCTCTGTCCTGTGTCCGCTACGACGGTCAGTTCAATTTGGGTTATAGCTGATGTTGGTGATTGGAATGACGACAATGACGATGACGACCACGACAGTAACAACAACAGCAGTAATAGCAGTAGTAATCAGAAGTATCTGTCCTGTATGCTCTACGCCGGTAAATTCCCTCAGGTCGCATTCAATGCTGCTGCTGCTGCTGCTGCTGATGATGATGATGGTTAGTAATGGTGATAATAAGCTCTGTCCCGAATGCGTTCTGTGACAGTCTCGTAGACTGATGATGATGATGATGATGACGATGACGATGACGATGATGATGATCATGATGATGATGATGATGATGATGATGATGGTGGTGGTGGTGGTGGCGGTGGTGATAATAGTAATAAGAAGAAAAATAGGCTTGACAACGACTACGATGATGACAAAAACCAAAACAATAGCAACTGATAGTGATGATCATGATGAGGGTGGTAGTGGTGAATGTCGTTGTAGATGCTGAATCTAATAATCAGCCTAAAAATAAAAACCTTTATTAATGGTCGCATTTTCCTAAATCACAAACACGTACACATAATTATTTCAAAATGGGGGAGCTTTAAGCTCTGAAGTCTGCCGCCAACAGGCATTTCTTAAAGTGTAGCTTACCCGTCTACCGTTTGTTGTGCACCGCAGAGGCCATCATTGAGCAGTGCTTACCCACCAGCCAGACATTCCCCCACCCGGGGGAGTGTCACCGCTACTACGACTGTGGCGGCTACAGCCACGCCCCGGGGGACCCTCCCCCTGCCCTGCAGGCCATGCTGCGCACCTGTGACTATCCCCAGCTCTATTCCATCACTGCGGGCGGCTGTCTGCCCTTCGCTCTCGTGGACTGTGTGGCCAGAAAGGAGGTCTTCACCCCATGTACGTCACAGCATGCACACACACACACACACACACACACACACACACACACACACACACACACACACACACACACACACTCTCTCTCTCTCTCTCTCTCTCTCTCTCTCTCTCTCTCTCTCTCTCACACACACACACACACACACACACACACACACACACACACACACACACACACACACACACACACACACACACACACTCACACAAACACACATCCTATATTGTTTTTGAGTAACTGTGTTTAAGGTGTATTAACCTTCATTATCCATGACCGGAGGCAGATCCAATTTAAATTTTGCTAGACCTAGATTATAATGCAAATGTTGATCATGGCTTCAGGGCTGCTAACAGTTCAACCAAAGGCAGAATCAGAAACCTAACGGGATGAATCAAACTGACATAATCGATTGTATCATCACCAATGATAATAATAAATGGCACTTAACGTGCCTAAACCGTTGTGGCCCTAAGCGCTTGTAAATTTTCTTAAACGGGTTGTGCATGGTTCATGGTAGCGAAGGACTCACTGTCGCGTTCTTTTCCAATGGCATGTTTATACTGATCGTGTTTTTGTTGTTGTTGTTGATGTGTGTGTGCTTTTGTGTGTGTGTGTGTGTGTGTGTGTGTGTGTGTGTGTGTGTGTGTGTGTGTGTGTGTGTGTGTGTGTGTGTGTGTGTGTTGGGGGGGGGGGGGTGGCTACACGGCGATGAGGGTTCCCGTGTTTTGAATGCCATATCTGTACTGTACGTCTTACTTTGAGGGGGTGCCCCTTTACTCACACAGAAACAGAGCTGGAATACACCTTCTTCGTGGAGCAGGTGACCACACGCAAGGGTCCAAGTGCAGCGACCCTCTCTTCTCCGTATGTGAAAGTGTGCACATCACACAGAAACACACTTCGTTCCTGGTTTGTTGAGCAGGTGACCACACACTAGTTGTGAAGGTGTGCGTTTTACACACACAAAAATACACCTTGTCTCTGGGTTGTCGAGCAGGTGACCACACGCAAGTGTCCAGGTCAACGACACTGTCTCCTCCAGTTGTGAAGGTGTACGTTTTACACACAAAATGCACCTTTTTTTCTGGATTGTCGAGCAGGTGACCACACAGAAGTGTCCAAGTCAACGACTCTCTAGCTGTGAAGGTGTGCGTTTTACACGACAATCTCTCCTCCAGTTGTGAAGTTGTTGTTTTTAGTTGTTTGTACACACAAAAATAAAACTTTTTTTCTGGTTTGTCGACCAGGTGACCACACACCTGTCGAAGTCAACGACCCTCTCTCCTCTAGTTGTGAAGGTGTGCGTTTTACACACACAGAAATATACCTTGTTTCTGGTTTGTCGAGCAGGTGACTACAGGCAAGACCTCAAGTGTAGCGACCCTCTGTACGCGAGCTGCGAAGGTTTGGAGGACGGAGCCAACGTGTACAGGACCCGCGAGGGGTCGCCCCATTTCGTCACCTGTCACCACCAGCGAACCGTGGAGAAGAAGATCTGCCCCATCGACGACAAGGGGTTGTTTGAACAGTTCTCCCCGGAGTTAGGCAAATGCGTGTCCCTCAGTCAGTGAGATGCGCAAACTCTCTTCTTCCTTCTTACATGTTAGGTATACATAAGTGTATGCATTATTATATGGTAGATTATTTTACACTAGAACGGTATGTGCGACTAAAAGAGGCGGCGCCTGTGTACTTTGAGAGTTGTTACAGACCTACTTTGTGTAGAGTTGTACACATTCCTTAAGATGATTATCAAATCGGGTGGTCAGACTTAATTTCATTGGATAATCGATGGTCATTTTCAGGGAAATACGTTCCTCTGTGTTAAACGTACAGAAATGGTCCAATTCCAAGGTGCGAATAATCTCGTTGGCAGAGGAAGAATTGGGAACTCGGACTTGAACTCGAACTCGAAACTTTATTTTACAAGGAGTGTAGTTTAGGTTCAGTCAAAAACCCTGTCTAACAACTAGTCCTGGCTAAGCTACTGGTGAGTAACTATAAACTTACAGGCATCTGGGAGGAAGACGTAGAAAAAGAAAAGTAGTTAGAGGTCACAAAGCCCGAAACATGCGAGGAACAAATGATCAGCAACATTCCTCTTTAAGGATGCTCCATCCGGCTATTTCTGTTTGCATTACAGACGAGCTGTTAGCAGCATCTCCAGTAACTATCTCCTTTGAATTCTCTAACCAACTTTTGCAGTGAACGGGAATCACTTCATAAACTGGAACCAATCAGTAAAGAAACATTATTGTAACAGATGTAAATCTGAATGGACATCAGACCGCCGGTTTCTGCAAAGTTTCGACTTCTGCTCCAGTTTGTAAACAGCTGAGTAGTATTCGATGTTTGTTTAACTTTTTGCAATAAGACGTTGACCTTACCCACCTTAATGATGGAACAACAGCTACTTCAGTATTTAAATGTATTCCGCTAAAAACGACATTCCTAACAGACAAGACGGCACTGGCTGCACAATTACAGTTCTGGAGATTTATATCGAGGCCGCGAGCTTTGGTCCTTGTTTGTTTCTTTTTCTTGTTTGAATGGTTCAAATTTTTCCTACTCTTGCCACACGTTTCGAACCACGGAACATACAATGCTCACAAAAAATCCGCAACCTATGCACAATAATTATGCGTAAATAGCGTCACAATAGAATTATAAATATCCTTGTCGGTCTCATGTAAATGCTTTTTCGTTCATTCATAACATAATAATAAACAAAAAAATACCAGATATTTTTAATGTGATTTATCTCAGTACTAGTTAATATAAACAATCACAGCATGCTTGCGCGCCCGCACAGACAGACAGACACATACACACACACACACACACACGCACGCACGCACGCACGCACGCACGCACGCACGCACGCACGCACGCACGCACGCACGCACGCACGCACGCACGCACGCACGCACGCACGCACACGCACCCACCCACACACACACACACACACACACACACACACACACACACACACACACACACACACACTCACACACACACATTTTGGGCAGTACGTTTAGCCCCAGTTTATTTTGTACTCGAAGTATCTGCCGCGTAATTTACCATCACAACTTTTTAACACCAACGTGATTTCTTCCAGAGGATATAATCGCTGCATGATTTTACCGACCATTCATCATCAACCAATGCTGACAACTGAACACAATCTGGCAAACCGCAAAATGTAAATAAAACATACATATTTGCACATGAAGCATAGCTCGCACAACAACTGAAGTCTGTGCTTTGGTGAAAAGCAGTCGCTATATACAGACAACATTTTGCAACAACAAAAAAGCAGAATAACAAAAGATGTAAATCCACAAATTAAATCATACGCCCGCCCCTCGCCCCCCTCCCCACCCCCAACCATCTTCCCCAAAAGGTCGTCCAGGTTGACATACCTAATTATGATGAATAGTTGCTGAATTTTAGCAATGCCCTCTAGATAAGACGAGTTAGAACATAAATATATCACTGATGAAAAATTAAAGAAGTCAAGATGGCGGCCGGAAATTCTATTCTGAACGGCTGACGCACACCTTCGACTCTGCATCATAGAAAGGCCTTCGCTGCGGACACCGGAAGATGCCACCGAAGTGGCCTCCCTTGCAGACGTAGAAGAGGTCATGGCGGTCGCTGTCCTCAGGGTAGGTGCCGTCGGGACGACCGCCACACTCTGGTCTCAGACCGCCCGCCTCTCTCGGCACATGGTACAGATTGACGCATTTCAGGGCCAGCGGTGAAAACACCTGAAACAGTTTGGTTTTATCGAATGAAAAAAGTCTCATAAAGTGATACCCCGAAAATTTGCATGTTCTTTTTTGTCCTAATAAATAGCGTTATTTTGAATCTTTTCTGTGTTTGGATTTTATTGAATGAATCAATGATAATTTAAAAATCGCATAAAAAATAAATAAAACTTTCACCCAAACATTAATGTGCATATTCATAGCGCTGGGTAGAGGAGAAAGGGGCATACATTTTCACACAAGCAAATCGAAGAAATGCAGTGAGTTACACACACACGCACGCGCACATGCACACACACACACACACACACACACACACACACACACACACACACACACACACACACACACACACACACACACACACACACACACGCACGCACGCACGCACGCACGCACGCACGCACGCACACATAAATTATCATACACACATACGCACACACATACGTACACAAACATACATATATACACCACACATATACACACAGACATACACACTCATGCGCGCGCGCTCCCACACACACACACACACACACACACACACACACACACACACACACACACACACACACACACATACACACACACACACACACACACACACACACACACACACACACACACACACACACACACACACACACACACACAGAAATTGCCGGTACAGTGGATCAAGTATGATATATTAATGTCGTATTTGAGGCAAAGGAAAATAGAACTGGTATGCTATGTGTAATTACCTCTCATTTTGGACAACGTACAATAGAAAAGGAATACTACAGCCATCTCTGACTTGAACCACAAGTGACTGGGACCATTATTATGCACACAATGGGTTGGAACAAGTGAAAAACACAAAAGAGAATGGAACAAGTATAAACAAAACAAAACAAAAAAAGAAATCGAAAAAATACAAATGGGAATGGAAACGTATTCTGTATCTGTTTCTTATTAGAGGCAAAGGTGAATGTGTCAGCGTCTGTATTAAAATGAAACTTCATATTACTGCTGCTACTACCTTCTCTTGAGACTGAACCTCTCTCTCTCCCTCTCTCTCTCTTCACACACACACGCGCGCGCGCGCTCACGCGCCACACGCACTTACACACATACACGCACGCGCTAAAAATTGTAGTCTTTATTACAATTTCATTTTATGTTCGTCTTCTTGTCTATATAGTCGATACTGACCAATCTACGTAATGATTTATTAGGGCCGTACTAACATACGCAATTTTTGTTTGTTGCACGGCCTAGCTGTCCTGTTGCTAATGTACGAATATAGATGAAATAAACGTTGTTTAAACCGAAGGGGACTGTAACGTGTGGTTCGTGCTTACTCTGGGCACGTTCAGTGCTGTGTCCGGTGAGCACTGCGTGGTGTTGACGGTGCGTCCTGTCCTGCACGTGACGTACGTGGCTGTCCACGGCCCCTGCCCCGCGGGCTGCAGTCCGTCCCCCCGCCCCACGCAGCTGGCCATCACCTCATCGCACGGCGTGCACGACGGCCCCGAACACCGGTACTGTCTGTAGTCACCTGAAAATAACCATACTGTGGGTCACTGTCTGAACACCGGTACTGTCTGCAGTCACCTGGAAATAACCGTACTGTGGGTCACTGTCTGAACACCGGTACTGTCTGCTGTCACCTGGACATAACCGTTACTGTGGGTCACTGTCTGAACACTGGTACTGTCTGTAGTCACCTGGAAACAGTCCGTACAGTGGGTCACTGTCTGAACACCGGTATTGTCTGTAGTCACCTGAAAATAACCATACTGTGGGTCACTGTCTGAACACCGGTACTGTCTGTAGTCACCTGGAAACAATCCGTACTGTGAGTCACTGTCTGAACACCGGTACTGTCTGCTGTCACCTGGACATAACCGGTACTGTGGGTCACTGTCTGAATACCGGTATTGTCTGTAGTAACCTGAAAACAACCGGTACTGTGGGTCACTGTCTGAACACCGGTACTGTCTGTAGTCATCTGGAAATAACCGTACTGTGGGTCACTGTCAGAACACCAGCACTGTCTGTAGTCATCTGGAAATAACCGTACTGTGGGTCACTGTCTGAACACCAGCACTGTCTGTAGTCATCTGGAAATAACCGTACTGTGGGTCACTGTCAGAACACCGGCACTGTCTGTAGTCACCTGAAACGACAGTTAAGTCAAAGGCTTTCTGTTCCCCCATTCCCGCCCCAGTCTCGCGGGGCTTCGGTCTCCGCCAGTATCTTTCCCGAACGTGCTGACTTAAAACATTTTAAGCACTTTGGTCTACTTACAAACAGTGACTCTTTCCTCACAGTCGTTAGGTACTTTGTTTCGTTTAAAGGCAGTGATTGGCTCGTGGCAATTAACTCTTACGTACATCGACTTATCTACAAGCAGTGACTGACTGGTGAAAATTAAAACTTAGGTGCATTGACCAACTTACTAGGATTGACTGACTGAGAACAATTAAAACTTACGTGCATTGACCAACTAGGTCGTGACAAGTCTTCCATAAATAAAATTCAGCGCACTGGGTTTAACTCTGGTTAGAGAATAAAACTTTATAAGAATTATTAATAATTATTTAATATATTATATATTCTATTCAGATAATGCTTGTGGCATTTGTACGCTCTTGTGTGCTCTTAAACTAAATCTCTTATACAGCCCTCGTAGATTTTATTCTTTTGTTAGTTATTCATGTGTGGCACCCACGTTTTTCTTTGAATGGAATAAAGAAGTACTTGACTTGATTTGACTTGATCTTGCGTACATTGACCTACCTACAGGTAATGACCGGGTCGTGACAAAGGTTATGTATATTGACCAACTTCAAACAACGAGTGGTTGGTGACAGTCTGACGTACGTTCTGACGTACACTGACCTGCAGGGTGATTGGGTCGTGACAAATCTTGCGTACATTGACCTACTTACAGGCAGTGACTGGGTCGTGACAAATCTGGCGTATATTGACCTACATACAAGCAATGATTGGGTCGTGAGAAATCTGGCGTACATTGATCTACTTACAAGCAGTGACTGGCTCCTTCTTGCCCATGCAGTCCACCTCCCAGAAGTCCGCACACTTCTGTTGGCGCACATCGTAGACTCGCGGATAGAGGCACTCCTGCAAGTACTGTTCCAAGTACTGTGGAACGACGTCGTAGAACTGGGAACAGTTGTAGAAAAGCTGGCATTCCTCAGGATGGGGAATCAACGCTGTGCTGTTCCTAGAGCAATATTCGATGATGGAGAAAGGCCACGCTGGTGTCGTTGTCAGCGCTCTTGGTGGAGTCGTGGGCGCTGGGCTGTTGCAGGAGTTGTCTCTGTAGTCACCTGTCAACAGTGGCAGTATAGTGCAGTCAGTGTGTTCTCGGTGTTACAAGTTAGTGTTGATACAAAAATGGGAACGGAGCAAACCCGCACCTTGATTTTCCCGCGCTTTAACCGTCTGTGGCCCCTCTGCATGGAATGACCTTCCCATTCGTCTTCGAAAGAAACCCTTTTCGGACTCCGTCCAGTCTAATCCCAAGACATTTTTTCAAAACCAATAGACGTGCCTTGTTTTCCACTTTTGCGCTGTTATCTTCCGCCTCTTCCGCCCCTGTTCGTTATCGGTTTTAAGTTATTAATAAAACAAAGTTTATGGTCTCTCTGGACGAGATTTTCCGCTTTAGAAATACTACTACTTCTACTACTAATGCTGCTGCTGCTGCTGCTACTACTACTACTACTATTTTGGTTATTATTATTATTACAATGTTACAAGTTTAAGGTGTTGTATATCTTGATATATTCATTCACTTTGTCAATAAGGTTATATGGCTGCATCGTTAACAAACCAGATAAGAGAATACTATGTGAAGCCTGATTTCAAAAGTGATTTAAAAAAAAGTAAAGACACAAAAAGAAACAGACGGAAAGCTCAAATTACGTGAAGCATGACAATGTACCAATGACATAGCACAGATTACGTGAAGCATGACAATGTGCCAACGACATTGCACTTGACACGTGCCCTATAGTGGCACACCCGATACTGTACTACCGAGACTGTCCTTGACACCCCCCACCCCATCCCCCCACATATACGCACACTGTCCTTGACACCCATCCACCCTCCACCCTGTACACCATAACCATCATACCGCATCACTGTCCTTGACACCCCCCCCCCACCCCATCCGTAGCGTCACGCATAACACATTACTGACACTGTCCTTGACACCCCCCCTCCCCTCCGTAGTGGCACGCATAACAATATACTGACACTGTCCTTGACACCCATCCACCCCTCTGAAGTGGCACGCATAACAATATACTGACACTGTCCTTGACACCCTCCCCCCCCCCCCCCCCGCCCCCCCCCCCGTAGTGGCACGCATAACAATATACTGACACTGTCCTTGACACCCATCCACCCCTTGTAGTGGCACGCATAACAATATACTGACACTGTCCTTGACACACCATCCCCCCCCCCCCCCCCCCCCCCCCCGTAGTGGCACGCATAACAATATACTGACACTGTCCTTGACACCCATCCACCCCTCTGTAGTGGCACGCATAACAATATATTGACACTGTCCTTGACAAATGACCTCTTGTGACCCACGCGACTCACTGGCCTTCAAAGAAGTTTCGCGCATTCACACTTTGACTCAATTTGTGTTGCAGGTGAATATTTCATAATTATAACGATATAGTTTGATGAATATTTCATGTGACGATAATCTACATCGATCGATATTGTATATAACAATATAATGCTGTTTGCTGTTGTTGTTTTGTTTGTGGGTTTGTTGGTTGTTGTTTTTTCACTTGCATTTATCATGGTATATTCGGAATCTTTTGACTCCTCTGCAACCGATGTACGTAAAACGTCCCTATAGAACTGAACTGAATAGTGTAATGTAGGTTGCTGTATTGTATCAGCTTTAATTCCTTAGCGATCCGACAGCCAGCAGCCGGCTGGGCGCCACACAGGCAATCAGAGGCCATACAAAACTCACAGGCAGTGACAGGTTTCCTCCTGCTGCCACACTCAACCCTCCACTCCGGTTGACACGTCTGCGACCGCTCGTCGTAGAGCAGCGGGTAGGCGCACTCGGACAGGTAATGCTCGTAGAACCGGGGAACAACATCGTAGGACCACGAACAGTTGTAGTACAGTTGGCACTGCTCGGGGTGGGGAATCAAGTCAGTGCTGTTTCTGGCACAGTACTCGTAGATGGAGAAAGGCAGGCTGGAGATGGGGGTGGGCGGCGTTGTGGTTGGTGGAGGAGTGGCTGGTGCTGGGTTGTTACACGGGTTGGTCCTGTAGTGACCTGAAAACCGCAGCGGTTTCTTTCTATGATAATGGCAAGAAGACGAAGAAGCAGAAGGAGAAGAAGGAAGTCTTCTAAACTGCCCTGTCTCGCCAGAACTCAAATCACTTTCCACAAGCACCACACACAGCAACAGCAACGGCAACAGGCAGACAGAAAGATGTGTGTGTGTGCGTGCGTGCGTGCGTGTGCGTGCGTGCGTGCGTGCGTGCGTGCGTGCGTGCGTGTGTGTGTGTGTGTATGTGTGTGTGTGTGTGTGTGCACGAGAGAGAGAGAGAGAGAGAGAGAGAGAGAGAGAGAGAGAGAGAGAGACAGACAGACAGACAGACAGACAGACAGACAGACAGACAGACAGACAGACAGACAGACAGACAGACAGACAGACAGACGGACGGACGGACGGACAGGAAATAAATAACAGGCGCAACAAAAAAATAACAGGAAAGAGGAGGCGAAAAGAGGACAATGAAGGAATGAACGAAAAGAGCTGAAACTAATACGAAAGAAATGAAGACATGAACATATAAGAGAAAACAAAGCACAACCAAGGAAAAGAAACGACACTGAGGGATTTTTTCTCTCTCTTTCTCTATAACAATAACGATAACAAATAATTATGGGCATTTCTGCTGATTAGAAAGTCTTTGCGATTTGTGCAAGGCTCGAGCAACAAGTGCATCAAGTGCAACAAGTGCAACAATAAAAAATAAGACCCCAAGGAGGGGCGGATGGTGTGTGTGTGGGGGGGGTGAAGCAAATTACTAGTCATCCTCAAAGCCTGGCATTCCGGCACCCGTACTCCAAACCCTGCCGCAATTGGTTACGCCATGAAGGAGCAGTTCTTATCTCTGTGCGTCTGTCTGCCGAAATTGGCCCAATAAATCTCAAGCTGTCAGCGCTCTCCACATTTTTTTGTGAGCCGGTTTGGCCTAGCGGTAAGGCGTTAGGCTGGTAAGCAGAGGGACCTCGGTTCGAATCCGCTTCGGCTCTACTTTTTCTTCAAAAGTTGTGGTCTGTGGACACCGTCTTGTAATTTTGCCCCTCACAATTAATGAAACATCTCATCTCATCTCATCGCTGCCCATCTTAATGCAGGAGTCATTCTGGTGGTGACAGTGAAGCGATATGTATGTAACATACCTCTTCCCCCACCTCCATAGCCCCTTCCCCCTTCTCCCCGATCCTAATAAGGTTTCATGGTTTCTGTGGACATTAAGCACCATGTTCACTTACTCACTTACTGCCCTCCCCTTAGACTGTCGAAGCATGCACGTAAACATCGTCTCGATTCGAACGATTTGGGTTCTTTACGCTGACGTAAGCATTGTGTGGGGTGACCGCGACCTGAAATAATTTGATCTGTGTGTATTTTTACAAACTTACTGCCATTTGAACACCAACCAAAAACTGTCCGTTAGCTGACAGTTTTCGGAGACCTATGGTGTAATCATTTATGGCAGTGGTTGGAGGAACGATGCTGTAAACCGATGCTGGGAGTTTGTCCTCGCGTCTGTTTACCGAAATCTCCCCGATACTTCTCACATTATCAGAGCCTTCAGTAAAATTTGCGAAAAGTTCAAGCACTAAGAGTGTGGATGCATGTAATATAGCGTTGAAGCACACACAAACGTCCGCCACGGGTAGGGTAAAGCAAAATAGTTCCCTCTCGATTCAAATGACTTTGGCTTTATTTCTGCTGGCGGAAGAATTGTGAGCGGCTGTGAGCCTGGCATAATCGGCGCTGTCCTTGCGGTTACAAACTCGTACTTCCAGTTCAGCACCAACTACAGAAAGTGTCAGTTAGCGGAGACCACTGGCGCAACCGGTTACTGCAGTTACAGTGTTGGGAGTTTGATAACTAATGATCAAGATCTGTCGGTCAACATCTGATAACGGCTGTTGACCAAGTTGGTCCAAGTTGGCGCATTGTGCTGTAGATTTAACTAGGGATTATGCGCCATAGAAATGTCCATTTTATTATTATTATTATTATTATTATTATTATTTCAGCACTCACATTCAGTGGCAGGCTTGCGCCGTCCTTTGCAGTCGACCCTCCACACCTGTTGACACGTCTGTGACCGCTCTTCGTAGAGCAGCGGGTAGGCACACTCGGACAAGTAGTGCTCGTATGGCCCGGGGACAACACCGGAGGCCCGCGGCACCACGCCGTAGGCCCGCGGCACCACACCGCTCTCCAAGGAGCAGTTGAAGTACAGCTGGCATTCGCTGGGGTGGGCCATCAAACCTGTGTTATTTCTGGCGCAGTGCTCGTACACAGAGACGGTGACGGGAGAGGTTGTTGGTGGATACGTTGCTGGAATCGTCGGTGTTGGTCGTGGTGTCTGTGTCGGCGTGGAGGGTCTAAATGTGAAGCGTGTTGGTGTTGTCGTGCTGGTGAGGCTTGCATACGGTGGCGTTCCTACAGTCAGAAGTAATTCGAACATCAAATAGAGCTATCAAGCATCGGTCGTGTGCCTATGTGGGTACGGAGAGAGAGAGAAAGAGAGAGAGAGAGCGTTTGTGTGTATGTGTGTGTATGTGTGTGTGTGTGTGTGTGTGTGTGTGTGTGTGTGTGTGTGTGTGTGTGTGTGTGTGTGTGTGTGTGTGTGTGTGTGTGTGTGTGTGTGTGTGTTGTGTGTGTGTGTGTGTGTGTGCGTGTGTGTGGTGCGTGTGATGTGCGTGTGTGTGTGTGTTGTGTGTGTGTGTGTTGTGTGTGTGGTGTGGTGGTGTGTGCGTGCGTGTGTGTGTGCGTGTGTGTGTGTGTGTGTGTGTGTGTGGTGTGTGTGTGTGTGTGTGTGTGTGTGTGTGTGTGTGTGTGTGTGTGTGTGTGTGTGTGTGTGTGTTAACAAAGGCTTTGGAAGTTTCTGTTCCAAGATTTGGCAAAAGTCGTGAAAGATATTGAAGACTATGCACGAGGATCTGAAACATAGAAACATACAATAATGGACAAAGAAAACGATGAATCACGAAAACACTGAAATAATAATGACAATCAAACTAACACAGAAAACCCCGTTTGCATCAACCCAGCTATTACTTAATAATCCACCAAACGTAGGTACCGGAAATTTTCACCGACAACTCGCAAATATGTGTAGACTATTCTATGATCACTGATCATTACGGATCTTTTCTTTCTTTCTTTCTTTCTTCTTCTTCTTCTTCTTCTTCTTCTTCTTCTTCTTCTTCTTCTTCTTCTTCTTCTTCTTCTTCTTCTTCTTCTTCTTCTTCTTCTTTGTTCGGGGTAATTAGCAATTATAACAATGCGACTTAGTTCCGTGCAGTCCAAGATGGTATCTATGCGCTCCGAAAAGCCTATCGGTGCTCCACCCCTTTTCTCAAAAGTTTCCACAACATTGCCTTTGAAACAGTTCCTCTGTTCGTCTGATTGACGATGGCCCTCTCTCGTCCTTTCAAGCAAGTCGTTTAGTGCTAGCTTCCTCTTTCCACGCCTCTCTTCTCCAGGCGATCCATGGTGTGATATCCTTGGCTTTGTGCTCGCAGGTAGTGTCTCAAGCTCCTCAACACTTCAGATCTTTCAAGACGCAAGCCAATTGCAATCGTCGCTTTGCCAGCCAGTCTATCTGCTCGGTCATTTCCCTTCACTCCGGCATGTTCAGTATATAAGATGTGCGACATAACAGCTACAGAGAGTATTGTGTACACAAGCTGAGAACAGCACAAGGATTTCCATTAGTATTCTTGAGTAAAAAAAATAAAAAGAGGAAATAATTATGGAACTCAGACGCGATTCAGTAGGCATCCAATGGAGAAAGCAAGACGAGGAGAGATATGGTCAGTTTTGGGAACTCTCAGGACAAAGCGAACAGCGTTGTTTTGAACTTTTTGTACTTTGCTTAAAAAATACTGAGGACAGTCAGCAGGAGAGAGCTGCAGTAGTCAAGATGCGAAAGAACAAAGGCAGAGACAAGAGTTTTGTGGCGCATTTCGACGGAAGACAGATGGATGAAACTAATACGACGGAGAAGAGCTAGGAAAAGCGACTCACCAAGAGAAGACAGGTACGGATACAACAAGAGCTAAAAACACCACCAACAACACCACCAACAACAACAACAACACCACAACGTTTCGACAGTTATGTCTTCACTGGGGGAAAATAAGCTGTTTGTGTTGTGAGTACGTTTTTCTTGTTACTTTACCGAGCTTTCCTCTCACTTGCAATCATTTGGTTTTTTCCCCCTTAATGCGACGGAGTTGGGGGCGGGGGAAGAGGGGTGGGGGGGGGGGGGGGATAAGCGTACGTTACGTTTAAGTGCCTAATAAATACTCTTTTACGTTACATTGCAAGATATGAGATGAGAATTTTCATAGTCAGGTGGCAGGAAATGTAACGCCAAGGTTCTTGACAGAGTCCGACAGGGGAACAGTTGAGCTACCTACAGTCACATAATCTGGAAAGGAAGAAGAAAGAAGAGGCCCAGACTTTCTACCCGAGGATGTGATCACGGCTTTAGTCTTGTCACTAAGCTTTTGTTTGATCATACATAGTCATCCATACACTCCTGCATGGAGAAGAGCTCAGGAATATTACAAAACCATACACATTTATTAGTATCTGTCTGTCTGTCTGTCTCTCTGTCTCTGTCTGTCTGTCTGTCTGTCTGTCTGTCTGTCTGTCTGTCTGTCCGTCCGTCCGTCTCCTCGTCTGTCTGTCTGTCTGTCGTCTGTCTGTCGTCTGTCAACTCTGTCCTCTCCTCTCTCTCCTCTCTCTCATCTCTCTCTCTCACTCTCTCTCTCTAACCACACACACACACACACACACACACCACACACACACCACACACACACACACACACACACACACACACACAGCCCCGCACCCCAAAACCACCACCAACACACCACGACACACACACACCACACCCCACCACCACGCACCACGCACGCACCACGCACGCCCACGCACACCACACACACACACACACACACACTGCCCAAACGGCACCACACAAAACACCCACAAAGACCAAGAAACAACTTTGTTGAACGACACACTTGGCAAACGGCCGCCGTTTACAAAAGCCCCAAAAGGTAGCTCAAGGGAGATAAACGTTTGTTTGAGACGAGCACACTTGGCAAGGAGGGGTGTACGCCTCGGCTGAAGTTTTAATACTTGTCAACACAGCTAAAGGGTTGCCGAGACATCACACGTGGCTGGGATAATTTCCCTGTGTGTTTTGTCCACATTAGAAAGAGACAATGTTGAGAAAGCCAGCTGTTTGAGTTGTTAAAGGCCCTGTGCCCCCTGTTCGATCCGTCTCTCTTATACACTTGTGCCATGCGTCCGATCCGTCTCTCTTATACACATGTGCCATGTGTCCGATCCGTCTCTCTCGTACACTTGTGCCATGTGTCCGATCCGTCTCTCTCATACACTTGTGCATCGGTCCGATCCGTCTCTCTTATATACGTGTGCCCCGTCCGACCCCCTCTCTCTCTCTCTCTCTCTCTCTCTCTCTCTCTCTCTCTCTCTCTCTCTCTCTCTTATATACATGTGCCATGTGTCCGATCCGTCTCTCTTATACACTTGTGCCATGTTATCCGACCCGTCTCTCTTAAACACTTCTGCCATGAGTGCGATCCGTCTGTCTTATATATATGTGCACCAGTCAGACTTAAAGCTGTGATAGAAAGCGAATGACCGAAAATCAAAATCATTTCAATGCATTCAGCAATGCACAACAGTTCACGTTTTCCAAGGCTAAGAAACATATTAAAAAATTTAACAAAATACGAGACAAATGAACACTACCCAAGACAGAAAAGCAGGATCCAAACGAAACAGAAGAGAACTTTACACTGCAGATCGTATGTCACATGTACGAGTAAGCGAGCAAAATGTACCGCAATTTCCTTTGTTCCTTCGTATTAATTTACTTTCGTAATGCTATTCATTTCGTATTCAAATGTTGCCAACAATACCAGGCGGGGGCACGATACACGCAGCAAACACGTAAAGATAGTATGGGCGAAAAAACACCGCCCTATCGACGTAAAAGACGAGTCAAAAAGAATTCGCAATCCAACTGCTTATCCAGGCCTTATCTCTAGGCCAAACCAGCTCGCTCGGTTCTGTTTGCACCATCATTTGCAGGCAGACTTGTGTATGTGCCCTGATCTGGGAAGACCGCCACCAGCCACATGAAGACTCTTTGTGCCATGACAGGCATGCGAGTGAAGAACGCCACCAGCCACATGAAGACTCTTTCTGCCATGACTGGCATGCGAGTGAAGAACGCCGCCAGCAACATGAAGACTCTTTGTGCCATGACTGGCATGCGAGTGAAGAACGCCGCCAGCCACATGAAGACTCTTTGTGCCATGACTGGCATGCGAGTGAAGAACGCCGCCAGCAACATGAAGACTCTTTCTGCCATGACTGGCATGCGAGTGAAGAACGCCACCAGCTACATGAAGACTCTTTGTGCCATGACTGGCATGCGAGTGAAGAACGCCGCCAGCCACATGAAGACTCTTTGTGCCATGACTGGCATGCGAGTGAAGAACGCCGCCAGCCACATGAAGACTCTTTGTGCCATGACTGGCATGCGAGTGAAGAACGCCGCCAGCCACATGAAGACTCTTTGTGCCATGACTGGCATGCGAGTGAAGAACGCCGCCAGCCACATGAAGACTCTTTGTGCCATGACTGGCATGCGAGTGAAGAACGCCACCAGCACATGAAGACTCTTTGTGCCATGACTGGCATGCGAGTGAAGAACGCCGCCAGCCACATGAAGACTCTTTGTGCCATGACTGGCATGCGAGTGAAGAACGCCGCCAGCCACATGAAGACTCTTTCGTGCCATGACTGGCATGCGAGTGAAGAACGCCGCCAGCACATGAAGACTCTTTGTGCCATGACTGGCATGCGAGTGAAGAACGCCGCCAGCCACATGAAGACTCTTTGTGCCATGACTGGCATGCGAGTGAAGAACGCCCCAGCACATGAAGACTCTTTTGCCATGACTGGCATGCGAGGAAGAACGCCCCAGCCACATGAAGACTCTTTGTGCCATGACTGGCATGCCAAGGAAGAACGCCACCAGCCACAGGAAGATCTTTGTGCCTGACCATCGAGGGAAGAACGCCACCAGACACAGGAAGACTCTTTCTCCACACGCTGCATGAAGACGCCAATACATAAGGTCTTTGTCCAGACAGGCATCGATAACGCACCAAAGAAGTCTTTGTTTCAGACCAGCAGGAAGAACTCGCACATTAGCCACATGAAACGTCATGTTCCATGCCAGTATAGACACTCCAGGAGTCCTTGTGCTAAGAACTCACCATGAAAGGAATACCCAACTGTCCATCAATCAAGCATTTTTATGGTCTTTGTCACCCTTTCTCGTCTACAAGGGTTTTGTTTGCGAAAAGAATCGCCTTTACCGACCGAGTCATTCCGACCGTTTGGTTGGCTTGTGTATCTTGTGTTGTGTCTTGCCCGGCTTCTGTTGTTGTGTGTGTGTGTGTGTGTGTGTGTGTGTGTGTGTGTGTGTGTGTGTGTGTGTGTGTGTGTGTGTGTGGTGTGTGTTTCTTCTCTCTCTCCTCTCTCTCTCCCTCTCCCCCCCCACCATCCACATCCACCACCACACTCCTTCCACCCCCCCCCAACCCCCCTCCCCCCCCCCCCCTCCCCTCCCGCCCACATCTACCCACAAACTCACCAGGCAGCACAGTGGGGATGGGCGAGCAGTCGTCAAAGATGGACCCTGTGTGCACACAAACGTGGAACCGGTCGCTGAGCACGGTGCCGGCGGGACAGCGAGGCATCTCGAGGGCGATGCCCCAGTTGCAGCGCCAGAAGTGCCTGCAGTCGCTGGGGTCCCGGATCCAGGCGAAGGCCGAGGGGCAGCGGGGCCGGCTCTGGAAGCTCTGAGCCAGGCAGCGGGAGGGCAGGAGGGCGGGGAGCAGGGCCAGAAGGGCAAGGAGGGTCTGGCGCAGGCTGGTGGCTGGTGTGGGTGTCGATGAACTGGACGGCATGTTGCTGGGTCGTTGTTGTTGTTGGTGGTGATGTTGCTGCTGCTGCTGTTGCTGCTGCTGTTGTTGTTTTTGGTGGTTTCCGGGCAATTCGTTCAAACGGAAGAGAAAGACGATGAGGGTAAAGCGTATGTGTTTTCAGACATCTGAAATGTTCTAAGGAAACCCGTATCATACGAAAACCTTTTTTCTTCATACTTTCAGCATATTCGGTGTTTTCTTCTTCTTTTTCTTCTTCTTCTTCTTCTTTTACCGAGGAAATTCCTTTCCTTCTTTTGTTTCTTTCTCCTTCTTTCTGTTTTCTTTTTTCTTCCTCTCTTTCCTCCTCTACTTCTGTCTCTGTTTTTTTTCCCCTTTCTGCTTTGGATGTGCGTAGACTTTGTCAAAAGTTGACAGAAAGAAAATGAAGATTAATAAATGTTTATTTTACAGCAACTACGTGTACAAGTAAAAAAATAAAATAAAATAAAATACTGCAACCTTTCAATATGCTGTGCTTGTTGTAAGTTTGTCTATGGTAGACAAGCGAAAGTGAAAAAAATAAACAAACAAAACAAACAGCAACAACAACAAAACGACTTTTTAGCATAACAAAATTTTGTAGGAATAAAGACAGCATCACTAAAGTACGCAATTATTAGCATTTCTGCATCAGTTCAATATTTCACTTTTGTGTGTAACAGCTAATTATTCATATAGGTCTTTTTTCTCCATCTGTGTTGTGAAAGCCTGTTCGTTTCTCGATTTGATTTTTTTAATTAATAAATTGCATAAGGGACCCAGTTTTTATGAATTATTTCATCTTAAATCCTCGTGTCTGTTAGTTTTTTTCTTTTCTTTTCTTTAGTGTGTGTTGTGTGTGTGTGTGGTGGGGGGGGGGGGGGGGGCGGGGGGTGTTATCAGTGGGGTTATCAATGGATGTATTTGCTCCAGTCAACACACAGGGAAAAACTAGCAACCACAAAATAGCTAAGAAAAGAAAGAACAAAGAAAAATTGTAGTAACATGTTCAATCTTAGCTGGCGTTGATTTCATTGAAATATTGAATTTTTTTACTCGCTCTCTAGTAATTCTCTTGGGTGACAAACTGAAATATAGAAAAATTGGAAACAAAATACTGACGTGTTAATTTTTTTAATCGTACTTACATCTATAAGTATTCTTATGTACACTTTAAAGCGCTCTTAAAAGCATTACTTGCCAACTGATTTTTTTTTTAAATCGTATTGAAAGCGTGAACTTGTTAGAAGAAAAAGAAAACACACGAGATATGGAATAACAAAAGGTGTTCAAAGTGCAATCCAAACAATTGTTCCGCATAAATATTAAGACATGCTAGGAAAAAGAAACTACTTACATTTAAAAAATAAAAAATAAACCATTGTAAAATAAGTAAAATACTCACATGTTAAACCTTGCTTGTCGTAAACTCCTCCCAAGCCTTCTGTCTTAAAATGACTAAACAGGCCAGTCAGTACCTCACCAATGAGGCGCAACCACAAACGTAAACCTAAACGGTCCGAACTGACGCCACAGTATTTATCCAAGAGACACAAAAGCCAAGACGTATAGTTACACTCCCGCACCTCCCATCTTCAAGAGGGAGTCGAAACGTACCATCCGAGACCACTCTTCTCCCTCAGCCTCTTCTTTGCACGGAAGTCAATTTCTAATTCTGATCACAAGCATTCAAACGGATGGCTTGCCCTGGCCGCGAAGGTTGACTAATTATTAAGGCACTGCTGTGCACACGAAGTGTTTCAAGCAAGCCCCCCAGTTCTGCAGCAGACAAAACATTCTTTGAGCGTTTAAGGAAGGCCAGTCTCCTCCCCCCCGCTTTGCTGCGTGCAGCTGGTTAAGGCCGACAATGTTGGGCTACCCATCCTGCTGGATAGTCCTCTGGGGGTTTCTCGGTCAACGTCTGTGTGCTCCTTCCAAACCGCGCGTGCCACTGACAAAAGAATGCGACTCTGAAGTCAATCTTCTGCATGCTAATTAAATCAACACGGGTGCACTTAATGTATAGGTATAGAGCTACTAGCCCTGATTACGTGCAGCGGGTGCAACCTATATGTTCACCTTTGATGTGTTTTGCTAATGTAATTGCTACTGGTATGCTATAGAATTTTAACGTTGAAAAACTTCAGTGTTATTCCTAACTGCCAGATTTTTTAATATTTGTTAAAGCTGAAACAGATTTGAATGATCAAAACAAACAAATGATTAAAAAGAAATGTGTGTGTGTGTGTGTGTGTGTGTGCGTGCGTGCGTGCGTGCGTGCGTGCGTGCGTGCGTGCGTGCGTGCGTGCGTGCGTGCGTGTGTG